>QFFB01005009.1:0-13300 GCA_003316465.1 Ramaria cf. rubripermanens
ATTCAAATAAGCGTTCTGGTCAAGAGAGCACCAGGTGCATGGACTTGCCGTTCCAAAAAACCTAGTCCACGAGTTTGAATGGCAACTTCACCATTACACACCGCTGGTTGGACCACGGTTGAAGTCCGATTAAGAGAAGCTTCGGCTGAGGGGGTTGCTTCGTTAGACGGTAAAGCATTTCTGGCCACATGCGAGTTTGAATATAGTAATGGAGCATTTGCAGCGGTCGTGCTCGCACTACCTGTAGCTGTACCTGAGCCTAAACTTACTGAAACTTGAGGATGGAGAGGGACTGGATTTTTGACGCGGCTCTCCTGAGAACCCTTCGCCGGACCATTGAGAATATGTGTCGGTTTCGACCTTGAAACCGTCGCCGGCACATGAGAGTCACGGGGCTGCCCATTGTCTATCTGTACTGGCCTCGCTGGGAGGCGCCCTGCCTGTTCATCCAGTTCATTTCGACGTCGAGCATAATACATCGCCTTGTTGAGATAGATGATAACATCATCGCCATCATATTTGAAACCCCCGACTTTTTCTCCGGTATATCCCTCAACTTTCTCGATTTCTTTTGTGATCCAGACAAGGCGCCGTGCTTTATGATCCTTCCCGGCTTCTCTACTCCAATATCGGAATTGCGTGCTAGGGCGAAGGTCAGGAGGTAAAAGTTTCCGGTGCTCCCATTGAACTTTATCATCCGGGGCAGACTTGGCACCTCGTTCAGAGCTAAGGCCTTCAGGTTCCTTAAGTGTAGCTGCACCTACAACAGCGAAGTTGGACGTAACACCGGTATCATCATCGGGCATTGGTGGCATATATTCGCGCCCATTCTCATTGGGAACATGGGTTTGAGTATGCACGGGAGCATTGGGGTTTAAAGCGTTAGATACACGAGCCGAAATCGTTTGGTCACGCAACGCATGGCCAAGAGGATCCACAAGCGCTTGTTTACCGGGAACACGCTGTGGTTCAAGAGCCTGTGCACTCGGTGGAACGGAACTTAGAGGCTTCAATGTAAGTGGGCAGACAGGCACTGGGCTGACCCTGATATCCATCAGCGATGAACAAAGTATATGGCCATCATTATATACTGACCAGTCTAAAGCCAATCCATCCTCTCTATAATTCGGTCAAGCCTACGCCGTGACAGCTTGCGACACACGCACACACCTTATTAATCTCTTGTCGACTTTCAATCCAAGGGCCCTGAGTTTCAAGGTCTCTTCCCTCACCCACTTGTCACGCCTTTCTTTCCATCCAAGGTGAGTTTTAAGACAGTCGTGTGGAATACTAATGCGGATTGTTCCTGCTGTACGTGGCGCAAGAGAAGGGGGAGGAGTTGGACTAAGCTCTCGCTTTACTGCAACGTGGGTGGCGGGTGAAAAATCTTTTGGAGCGTCCCTTGCATGCTCGAGCTTACGACGCTTTGGTGGGACACCAGAGTCGGCCGGCATGGGTCGCTTTACATAGATGCCATGGGCTGGACCTGGTGGCCTCTGTTGGCCTGACATTATTAGGGCAATGCCAGCAAACCGTGGCTGAGCGCTAACGTACCTAACTCGGCACATGCCCGAACTTGCCTCGCTCTCTCAACTTAGACAATGCTTTTGCACCAGGCTACTTATGCCCTAAACTTGGGCACAAAAGCGCAACCTATACATATCGATTGTCCCCTTGATGAGTGGAACCCTGATTCATCTCAACCGCCAGCGTCTTCCGTTGCTTCCACATCTCTTTCACTTCCACAACGACCGTTAACTACCCACATCCCTCTGAATTCAAAAGTGAAACCACGAACCACATCGCGAGAAACAGGCAGAGCGACAATTCCGCCGTTTATTACATCAAGTATGCGCAAGGAGTCACTTGTTGCTGAACCTATGACCGCGCATAGTCAAGGTCTGCAATTCTTGTTGGAAGTGTTCGTCGTTAAATTTACGTCTATTAGATGTTGTACAGTTGCTCAAGCGCAAGCGCGGCGATGTCGAAGAGGAAACAGTCCCCGAACTGGCAAAAAAGGTCAGGAAATCCGAGAAGAAACGTCGTAAAAAAGAAAGACGTGCAGCTCGCGTTGCTCAGCTTGGTACCAATATTTCCGCCTTGCATTCTCCCCCCATCCGCCTGAATATTGATCTCCTACCTGGAGCTCGGTCCCCCGAGTCATTACAACGGGGACCACTCGTGCAGAATATCCCGTTGCCTACCCACATGCCTCAGCCTGGGAACTCTACCCCAATCATGTCACCCCGTGGACCGCATCGTCATCAGAGCCAAAAGGAGACGATGCTCGGACAGGAGACAGTAGGGTTGAACCAACAGCATACCCACCCTCCTTCCAACTCCCAAATGGTCCTAACCCCGTCTGTTGCTATACCTTCTCTCCATGTTCCTTCTTCATCTCGTATCAATGAAGATCCACCATTCAATTCTCCACAAGGAAAGCCATTACGTGTCAGCCAAGGTGCCTTTCCTTTTACTTTCTTCCCTTGCGTTGGTGTTGTGTTTGAGCTTCTTCGTTCTGCTGTAGTTGCCAATGTCATCGACACGCCAACATCCCATTCGGATCGCACAAGTTCGTCTGTTCTCAATCGTAGAATCAAGGAACGAATGGCATTGTTGATCGAGCACCAACGACTTATGAATGGGACTGACAGTCTACCTTCAGCGCCGGTACCTCGGAAACCCAATACTGGCACATCTCAAATTGTTACTGGTGACACTATTGCCACGAAGCAGAATGCTCTCGACCGGGCGATCTCGGAAAACAAGGCTGCCTTGGCGCAGCTGGGTGCACCACTGAATAAGGAGCAAAAGCTGATCCTTATGAAGGCTGTTATTGAGCGTAACAAGTTCGTTCCGTCCACTTCTTTCGCTCTCTCCATCCTTGCTCTTTTCTCCTTTATCACGTGTACTCTGACATGCGGCTCCTCTCGTTCCCTTGGTCTTTTTTTATGATGACCATAGGTTGATCACACAGCTCACAAACGAGATCAAGACACAATTGGACTCCCTCAGAACGAGCGTGGTCACAGCACCATCCCCTCCCGACAATCTTGGGATGAGGTTCAAATGGCCGGAAACCGAGTTCCCCCTTTTCCTCATAATAGCGGATGATGATGAAGATGTGAGTCAAGTATAAATTTGGTTATAGGTGAGCTCATGGGGCAGGGTTACACTAACGTTATAACTTTCCATGCCCGTTGTCTTTGGCGGGTGACTTGATTATGATTTATCTATCAAGTTCATGGCTTTCGATATCAATATCACGATGCATTTAATCCCAGAAAGTCGGCTGTTTCCCATTAAGTATCGTCTCATAAATGTCATATTAGGATTTAACACTGGCAATCTTTTTTTCTTACGCATGCACTACTGGTACACAATAAAGTACAACAAGCCACGCTTTCCCTGGATTTAGTTAAGTGGCTCGATGAAAGGGACGGGACCGGCAGGTACAACGCGGGATGGGTTAATCTATGACAGCCAAATGAGCTCGTGACTCTTCGATGAGATGACTAACTAACCGAAGTGTGTGACCAGTAATAATGCGTCTTGATATGATCGAAGTTAGTGGTCGACTTGAATGCGTCGTTATTCCAGTATAGGTTCTTCAACCACCTATGAAATCCAAATCAATGGCTTCTAACGAGACATGATTAAGACTAGCCTGCGTACCTGTTGATGTTTGGATAACCACCGCGTATGGTGCGGAAGTTGCACTTGAAATGGCCATGGTACACGGGGTCGAATCGGACCTGCAGACGCAAGGTACCGGCTATCAGCCTACTGGTAGTATAGCACTAAGATGCACCGACAATGGTAGTGAAGAGCCTGACATCGGCCTCTGTGAGTTGGTCCCCTATGAGGTAGTCTTTACTCTCCAAAATTTTCTCCAAACGATCAAGAGAGTCAAACAAGGGGTAAACAGCGGCCTCATATGCTGTCTGTGTTGACGCAAAACCAGACTTGTATACGCCATCTAGAATATTATCAGACGGTCAATTTCCGACGGGGACGATGGTTGGTACGAGACTTACTGTTTACTGTGTCATACACCCAAGCGTTCAACTCGTCAATTTCCTTCCTGAACTCCTTGGGATAGAGGTCAAGCTGAACTTTTTCAGGAGATATGAGATCATTAAATTCGCTGTTGAATATGCGGATAATTTCTGAGCTTTCGTTGTTCACTATGGTGCCCGTTTTTTTGTCCCATAGCACAGGCACTGTGAAGCTGCACGTGTGCTGCTATCAGGTAGGGATATTAAGCGAACAAGTCCACGTTAACGTACCGTCCTCCATAATCAGGGTCAACCTTGAGGTAGAAGTCTTTAACATGTTGAGCATGGTTGACAGGGTCCGTAGTCGCGCCGGGAAACTCATCAGTGTTGGCGAAGGGCCATCCGTGGGTGCCCATTCGAGGAGAAACAACGCTGACCGCTAAACGGAAAACACTCAATAAGAAAACACACGAACAGTAAACAGTCACTTGCGGATAATTTCCTGCAGCCCCTTCAATTCACGGAAAATCAAAGTCCTGTGGGCCCAGGCTGGATGGCGTCAATGATTGTATTACATCTCGACGATAAGCCAGACTCACGGCAAGCGTAGGAGACGTAGAGGTGATATCTCCCTGTGGTGATTGTCAGACCATTGTCTTCAAGTCCGCCATCCGATGTTCAACGCACCTTTCTCGGGAGCAAACTCGCTACCTTTCAAGACACGACTACGGAAAGTGGCGTCTTTCCGTTTAAATGACCCATCCGCACTAACTATGCGGTTCAGGTGGCCAATGTCGGATTGCAGCGTCGTATCGCGTGACATGGCGGACACGGAGAAGGCTTGCTTTGCTGATTTGAGAACGGGCGTGCGAAGAGACAGGAACTGAGATGATGGGGGTCTTGGGAAAGTTAGGACGCGTGCTACTGTTGAGAGAACCATGACGAACTGTTTTAGTCGCCCCTAGGCAGCCTAACATATACCCTTGGTCCCGAGCACGGAGCGATTTGTAAGAATGGCTGACCCCTTGCTTTGTCACGGCAGTGTAATCGGCTAAAGAAACATTATAGTGCAGCTGCATACTTCAAAATTGCACAGCATGTGCCCAGCACTTTGTCAGTCGTCTGCCACGAGCAACTACCACTCCGCGAACAACGCCGGGTTCTCCTTGATGACGCTGAGCGTGACGTTGGTCGACGACAACCAAGCTCACAGTTAGCTGGAACCAGGAATAAAGGTGAGTTGTCACGATACTACAGATTTTGCCTTTGTTATGATGGACATGGTAACACCATTCCTACGCAATCATTGTATGTAATATTACCGGCAGTTAGCACGGAGCCCTTTGTAACGCAATTGAAGGATCGATCGACCTCAAGCATATGCAGGTAACTAATTTCGCCAGTAGATACTTTACTTGCAGCGAACCGTTGCCTTCGTATAGTGAGCATACGAATCATGTGAATCATCAAATTCGTACACCGATGCAAGTAACTTTCGCTGCGCACAAGACTCGACATCCTGTCCCCTGACATCTAGCGGATGTCGCGAACTCCCCCCTCTCTACCTCAGCTTAGCTATTCCCACTCGCTGGTTGTCGGTATCAAAGACAGAATAGAAATGCTCGAGCCACGTATAACCGTTAATGACTAAGGGGTGATGTCAGTGTTAACTCACGAGAAAACGAGCTCTGTACTCACAGTCCAACCCTGCGCCAGAATCCGTGCCAAGGTCTGCGACAATCAGATAGGTCTTATGATGATCTCCACCAATAAGTGAATTCAGAGCTTTAGGCCACTGTTGACCTTCGGCCGTAAATTCAAAGGTCGTGTCCCCAATATGGTAAAACAGTGACTGAAGCTAGACAAGCATGACATGAAACTGATAGTTCTACAAATAGACGGACACCTACCTTGCTTGGGTCACCAACTGTGAGCAAGCCTGTGGTCTGATCAATCGTTGCGCCGACGGCCTCGGTATATTCCTGGAAAGCGTCAGACGCGATCAACATGAGAGTAGTACCTATAATATATTGATCAGTGGAATATTAGTGAATGGTTTAATGACTTATCTCATTACCTGTGTCAACAATACCCGCAGTACGTGACAAAATCGTCGTGCCGCTTTTACCATAAGTAATGGCTTGGTCAATACCCCAGTAGTTAGAGGCTGGGGAAACTCCGGTGATGGGAACAAAAGTTATGTCGCCAGAAATTTTGGATGGATCAATGCCGCCAAAAGTAAGTTCACCATTAGTGTCCTTTGTCGATGTTGGGGGGGTGTAAAAGATGCCAATCGTGTTCTTAGGGATGGTACCCGCCCGAGCCAGATTATCCATCACCGTAGGAACCTGTTCACCAGATGAAATCGAACCTGCTGTGAGGTCGGTGGGTCCAATACTGGGTGAAGTTTTTGTTAAGTCTGTCAGCTATTAGTTGTCCTGAAGAAAGCCCAGTTTCATTACCCTAAAATTCCGTCCACCCCACTAAAGCCCCGAGTGAAAGTGGCCACACCGATCGACTGTTGTGGAATGACAAGTCCTCCACCCAAATTAACCGTGTCAAGGTATTCCTCGCCATCGAAAGAACCACTTCCATAGCTAACACTCTACAGGAAGCACATTAAAGAAGGTGAAATACATGAAATGATAATCTGACGCACAACCCTATCTTCGGTGTCGTGGGAGGAACTTGTAGTGACGTACTTCTTCTCAGCACCAACCCTGTCCTGGGGGTAAGACTTCTGTTGTTCTTCGTAGAGAACGAGCTGACCATGTATTCGAACCTAACAATCGTCAGCTAAAAGCAGGGGCTTCAAGGAAAAATACTCTCACTTCCTGTATCGATCAGGAGCGTGTAATCCGTTCCAGGATTCCCAATGGAGGCTTGGATAGTGTAGGTAACGGCAGTATTAGTCACCGGAATGCTAGTGACGTCGTCTTGCGGTAGGCCTGCTTTGAATTCAGCCTTGGCATTGCCACGCTGAATGAGCACCTGGGCACGCTGCCGTTCCTGCTTGACGAAATCCGGAGACCCAGTAGCATTGATGCGAGTAGCAATGGGGACCGTGATGCCGCTGCTTCGGATCTTGACAACGGGGCTCGCGACAGCTAGAGATGCTAACGAGAGCAGGCAGGCAAATAGTAGGGAGAGAGCGTCCATTATATTTCAGTAAAAATAACGCAGATAGTGGACAACAGGACCGTCCACGAACCCGTTAAAAGGATGGGATACGCTCGAATGGATTCGAAACGTGGTGGACAATCGTCAAAACAGCTACGATTTATACGCCAGGAGATATATGCTGATTATGCGGCAAAGCTCTACTACTTCCAAGGTGAGTCGCCAAGCTAAGTTAAGCGAGGATGCTGCATACGTACTTATAGAAACAACTACTTCATCTTTGCACCGGAGAAACGCACGGCCGAGTACACCGTTGGAAGAAGTATCCAAAAACCGTCAATACTGAGAGCAGAGGAATATTGAAGAGACTCTGCTTAGGATGTGCTAGCCTGATCATCAGTAGACTCAAACCAGTCTCTATAAGTATTCGTTACACATTTGAACGACTATCTTCGAATCGTGTAACTGTAATTATAAGACTGGGTTCGAGACTAGATCATCAGCGCGGAAGTCTTGAAAATCACGTGATCTGATTCGATGGAGAAGCTACATACCGGCATGATATTGTGTTCGGGCCCCATCTAGTATGTCTCTCTACAAAACCAGGCTATAGCTTATCAGTCTGTTTATGAGTATGCAATCCTGGCAGTTGTTGGAATGGTACGAGCTGTAGGCTGCGATAGGAATCCCTAAGTCCACCATTGACCACTAGTGAGTGAACCAGATATATATGGTTTACGTATATCGAAACTCTGCGCGGAATAAATACAAGGGATTTCAATTAGAAAGTACCTAGCTTGAGGGAGCTTGATACACTGAGTACAAGGAGCCACAGGCGGAAATCAGGACAACCGAAGAGATACATTACTCCTACCAGGCAGGTCATACTTAAAGCTGCTTCTAAGTCTTGTGATTCTTAGAGTAGAATAGCAATAGCGATGAATCTGAGTATATCAGTCTTCTGTGTGCCGTTTGCACATGCCCGTTCCTACTCTGTGTGCATCATTTGGTTGATCAGTGGATACCAACACCTGTGTATGGGCACACCTCTGGAGCTGATTCCAGTAGCAAAACGTTGAGTGCTGAACTGCTCTGCCAATGAACGGGATTCTGCATTGCAGAAGACGCCATTGAAACCGGAACATGAACGTCAGTAACATGTCGCACTGTTCTTAAGCTGTTACGACTGGAAAACGCACTTCTCCAATTTGAATAGACGATCTGGCGATCCCTCATGGGCCCCGAGCTTGTCAAACGATGATGTCAGAGCGTGCCAATGTGTTCAAAACAAGAGAATCATACATCATCGGCTGACTTTGGATGGAGGCTGCTAGCAACCACGACGGGAGCATCACCTGTTAAGGTCAATTAAACTCCCGAGTACGAACCGCATGTTGCCAACTTACGTGGGATAAGAGGCCACCCTGCTACCCGACATGGTATAGGATTGCTTCGCATCTTGATCTCTGCACCTCTGCGTATATCGGTTAATTATACACGGCCCCAGGCGGTAGGTAAAGTAACATACAGGTGTGCGAATTTCAAGAGTGGATCTGTACGGTTCGTTAATAGCATCTTCACGCCAAGTTATATACAGTAACGAACAAGACGTACATATACTGGATGAGAATCGATTATTCTTTTGGTCGCCAAAGTCCGGCAGGCCAGTCGCCACGATATCATCCATCTATCTCCAGCGACAAGGTTCCCAAGATATTTGAATTAGGACTAAATTCCCCGTTAGCGGTAGCGACGTACATTGGTGATTCGCCATAAGGTCCTCGGTATAGGAGGGTTCTTCTTTATTGCCTTATCGAAAGCTGCGCATCGAGAATCAGTACAGCGTTCGACTCACTACAAACGTGTTAACCTTTCACAGACTTAGCATCACAAACGATGGGCGCAGCGAACAAGTAACCGTCGCGCAGTACGATATCATCAAGATCACTTTCGACCAGGGCTAGGCGACTAGGTGTAGAGAACATGTGGTACCGGTGATGATATAGATGATGGGCAAAATGGCTCACGCAAAAGCGAGACTTGCAATGGCACAGCCGAGGGAGTGACCTGACGGGCATCGAGCAAATCAATTGCATCAACAGGATGTCTTGGGAATATCAAGGGTAAACCACTGCATACCAGTAAACTAGTTCGGTAGGGTCAGCAAAGGTCAAACACGAGAGAAGCCAAATGGTTAAACGTCTCACATAGAGATTGATTTTGCCCTTGTTATTCGTGCGAAGGTTCTCAGCAAGACGATTCACGCCTTTGACTATGGTATCTGTAAATAGTTATATAATGTAAATTGGAAGTAAATCAAGAGGGTGCCCGGTGTGATACAAAGAAAGATTCACCCCAAGGCTTTGGCTTTGAATCGTCAAACGGGAAGAGTCTTCGAAAAAAGCCCTCTGTAGCTAAAAATAAGAGGTGTAAATGGCAAAGTAGAGACATGAGTACCGTGCACTGGATAATACGTCTTTTCAATGCCGCAGCCGTGATTATAACTATGCATACCTTTGGAGAATCCAGGCAATTTCGAGCCACCCTCAATCGTCTTATAATCAAAATCTGCAATCCATTCTATAATTGTTTCTAACCCTCAGATGATGACTAGATACGAGCACAAAATAGTACTCGCCATTGAATTCTGTGGGGGACGTCCCTTTAAAAGCTAAGATAATCCAATTGGAAGAAGGATCCCAGAATAGAGCCGCATAGGCTGAGTCGCATGTATTCAGCTCAGAGACTGCAGCGTAATCGAGACCAAAATTATGACAGAAATCCACAATAGGCCCATCCTGAAGCCGTGGCACGTGGCGACATCAACCGTGAGATTGCAATGGAAGGGTGATCAGAAATTACTTTGTTGTGTAACTTGTTATTAACTGCAGCGATAGCGCTGTGCTTGAGGTCAGGATGCAGTGGCGAAGAAAAACTTGGTTGCTGGGAAAATATGCGAGAGGAAGGTTTAGAGTCATCGGGGCCATTAACGGCGGGAGAGGGAGAGATGCCGTGTGCCTGTGCAGCGGCAACCGCGGACTTGACAGGTTCAGCGCCGCGTTCATACATAAGTGCGGCGAGCTGCAATCTATGTGGAAAAGATCATAAGTAAGAACAAGGTGTACGCGTATCTTAAACAACCGAATCAGATAATAAATCTATACACACAGGAGCTTTGCTATGTCAAGGTTGAAATTATGTTCCCCGTCGACCTTAGTCTCTATTGGGGGCTGCTCTAGCTCTAAGGCCTCCTTGGCGGCGTTAACTTGCTCCTGGGTAATTTCGCGGAAAATATTTCTCGCTATGCGTGACAAGTCAGTTGCATTCGTTCTTGAAGATATGTCCGTATAAACGGACGTACGTGCATTAACAGGACTCAAGCCATAGAAATACTTGTCTGAAAGGCGTTGGATCGTCTTCTCAACGTCGGGAAGATTGCAAATGATGCAGATTATGAGTAGTACTGCCATCACCACAGAAGCCCCAAAGGCATAGCTGAGGCACATGACAAGTTGGACAGGGCCTGGGGTGATTTTATCCATTATTATAGTTCTCGCTGTATTCAACTCCACACAAAACGTACTAAATCTAAGGAGCACAATGGTCTTGAAGACACTACACCAGGTAGAAATGAGAAACTTCATGTACCTATTACGGTTCACTTGTCAGAATCAGGCAGAGAGGTCAGAGCAAAGGGTACGCCACTGGAATAACATGCTGATTGCTCCGGGTGGACCTGCCGCTTGACCGACAATTTTCGTTGAAAGCTGTAGAACCTCAATCAAGTGAAACGATCTCAGACTCCTGACAGTATCTGCTGCATCCATGGAGGCGAAATGAATGATTTGATGTGAAATAGGTCGTCTTGACAGTGGTCTGACCGCACAGAGGAATGAGTAGCTAAATACGGAGGTATCGTGAGATTGCTGCAAGGGTGTATTATTTAAGTCGTATTCGTCTCAGGCTGTCACGGTAAGGTTCTTCGAAACTTGAATCTCCGATGTTTGCTATGTGCCTCTTGGCTGCGTGGCTGGATGGTGAGGCAGCCCGCATTATTATCAGTAAACTGGCCAGATTTGGGATTGACAATGATTATCAGAAGCAGAAGGCTACGCCACGCCGTTGCCAGATGGTCACGTGCAGATCATGTGATAGATCTATGAAGAAACAAACATTTGAATTGAAGACATACGCAGTATTGTGTCCATAAGCTGCAAATGCGGAATTTCACAAAACCGCGCTTACCCTCAGCTTATGGACAAATGAGAACAGGGTGGGCGCCGCTATTGGGTAGATGGCGAACAATGCGTAAGCACAATAAGTAAGCGCAGTTTTATGAAATTTCGCATCTTCAGCTCGAGTCCCTGGTTGCGGTGTCCGCAAGTGCAGTCGTGACACTTGCGTGTGGGCGATGTTTCTAAATAGGGACATCCGAGCTTTTGACTAATTCGAGCCTATCGAACAGCCAGAACATGAATTGTATTTCTCTTTCTGTAGATAATATTTTTCAAGTAAAGATTAAAAACGCTCTTTTTAGGTTTTTTTTATCAACCTACATAAGGTTTAAATTATATCTTTTATATCGTGAGTTCAACAAGGGTCTTGCCATCGTAGAAGGCATATGTCCCATGGTGCGTACTGATATATACACCTAGTTCGCAGTAACCCCACAATGGCTCTCTCGTGTACTACCCGGTTCTATCTATGCCATCCACAATATGTCTCGTCTTCATATCATAGTCGGCTGTGATTAGCCCCCCATTGTACACTTCGGACGGCCGTGCGATCTCTTCAGTGCTCAAGTTACTTGGTATCGTACATCTCCAATTTTGCATGCCCAGTCAAAATCAATCATCATGAATCGTTCTCTTCTCCCTCTCACTTCTGCAGCATAAAATTTGTTATTTGAATGTCTCTATGTACAAATCCTGCACCACGGAGATGCTGCACATGGATTTCTGTGTCCAAAGTGGTTCGGTCAGATCGGGGAAAATCATGCAGCTGTTGATATATGTCATCGATCAAGACCATAGGATGACCATGTACCATTCACATGGAAGATCAATTTGTGATCTTCGAGGGACCGCGCATAATTGAACGAAAGAGTGGCCGAGTTTCAGAGAGAGGTGTATTGACGTGGGGTGTGGGAACAGAAGTGATGGTGTACGCCACTTCCCTGTGGTGCTTCGACTTTCATTGTTACATCAACTTCCAGTGGTGCGCCAACTTCCATCTGATGAAAGACCTTCAGTCCTCAAATAACCCGTTTCATCGACGAAATAACGCGAGGGCTCCGTCTGCATGTTCCAGTCAGTTGCAGGGGCAAAACAGGGGCGAGAACTTGTAGATTAGAGTTTTCAGACCAGCTGCGTGGACCCCTTCCTGTGGATTATGAACCTGTCCCAATTGATATAGATAGAAATGAATAGACGATACTACTGATGGTCATAGCCGGAATCCGAAAGAAAGTTTGAGAAAAAAATTTCACGTCCCTGCCATTCCAACAACCCCGACCTGGTCCCTAATTTTCGCAATCTCCCCGACTGTCAACGACCCTTTACTAGCAATCAAGAATTGCTCGAATGCCGCACCCGCATCATCCTTGCTATAAAATTCTGTCCTCAGGAAGAGATGTAGTCGATCCCAGAAACCTGGCGACGATATTGTGGTGTGAAAAGTTGATGCTTCAGGTGCTGCTTGCTGTACTTGCGGGAATGTCGTATCTAGCTCGAGTGGGATAGGCGCTGGTCTCGACGAAGGCGATCCAGTTGCGGAAGGGAAAGGAGAAATCACAAGTGAAGGGATGACGCCCACCCCGTCTTCTGGGGGTGCGGAGGGCTGCGCCATAGATCTACCAGCTGCAATAGAAGGCGCTGCTTCAGTGCCGTCCCAATGCGACCCAGGTTTGGTCATGAGGTTCACGGTGGCACCATCCGTGATGCCATATTCCTTGAGCAGTTTTACGTCCGCGAGTGCCTTGCCTTTGAGGAGCAGTCGCTGGATATCCGCCGGCGGAGCACGAGGTTGAGAGGCAAGTTGTTGTTTTATGGTGCTAATTGTGTCCGTGGTGGAGACCGTAAGTGGGAACGATAGAGGGGGCTTTGCGGACTTGAATGTGATGGTCACTGTGTCTATTGAGTCTGATAATACATGTTAGCTATATGACATTCTATGCATGTAGA
>QFFB01005011.1:0-14444 GCA_003316465.1 Ramaria cf. rubripermanens
GAGACCGTGTGGGTCGGATGAACCCCATGTTCAAATGCTCGTCAATAAACTCGCGGAGTGTCTTGAGCTCAGAAGCTGAAAGCGAGTAAATAGGGCCGATCGGAGGAGCAGTCCCTTCTTCAAGATTAATCTTGAGATTGTAGGGACGGTGTGGTGCCAGTGTATCAGCTCGGGCTTTGCTGAACACATCTGCAAACTCGTGGTAAGCTTTGGGAACGTATTGTCGTATACCTTCCGATAGCTCGGGATCCCCTGAGCCAAGCCTTCAGAACATTATCAAATATCATCACTGACACCCACATTACATCACCCTTGATTAATCGACATGCATGCCACATCTAGTGCCGCATTTACAAAGGGAATAAAAAAAAAACCTTTGAGCTATTTTTTCTTATATCAAAAATATAGAAATATATAGATATTAAAAACAATTACTCAGACATAACTGTCTCCCTCACTCAGCTCACCAGGAAAGGAACACCATGAGCTTTCACCAAAGGATGTCAGAAATTGTTCAGTTATTTAAAGAATGTGTTCACTTGAGCCCTGATTCTTTTATACACTGGATTCCTGATCAGCCTTTGGTTGCAAAAACCAATGCCTCAGACTATGCCCTTGGTGCAATCCTCTCCATGTTCAATACTTTTAAGTTTTGAATATATCTAATTTTGATAAAGAGAGAAGAGGCTCAAATTATATTATCTTTATCTCCTTTTATTGTAAATGTAGCATTAGATATGATGTGTGCATTGATCAATTGAGTATGACATAATGTGGGGTCAGTGAGGATATTGGTGATGTACTGATAGTTTGGCTTGGGGAGGTTGCAGAACTAAGATGAGATGTTGGTTGAGTGATGTGAGTGTTAGATTATAGCAATAGATCAGAGGAATGGATAAGTACTCTAATGTAACTAGATCTATGGATTGCAGGGGTTGTTAGGGGCAATAATGAGGAATTTAAGTGCAAGTCTAAATGCTCTGATTCTTATCTGTTATATTCAAGGAGGAAACCATGAGACAACATCCTTTGTTGTCTCGGCCCACTCGCATGAGTTGTAGACACGCTATGACATCACAAGTATGGACAGATGGGTAACGCACGTGATTACCCCGCACACATGTCACCGATAATCGATCGGCCCAGTTACATGGCAAGCAGGCGCCTGAACCGCCGGGATAATAAAAATACAACGGAAAGGGATGTTGCAATTATAGAGGATCGTATGAGGGTAACAATGACACAGGATTTAAAATCAAGGAACACATCAAACATCTCCAATGAATCGGATTGCATATGGAATAGGAGAAGAAGGAGTGGCTTTCACATTATTATGTCAAAGAGACAGACATTTTTCTCAATTATCTTTTTTTACTTGTCATCAAAAATTATACTTCCAATTCCCCCATTCACTATTTTCTTCCCCCTGACAACTGATTATTTTCCAGATTTTTTCTACTATCCAAAACAAAAATATGGCACTATTTGCTCCACAGATAGTACTATCTTTTCATCCCCTTAGTTACTAATTTTCAGACCTCCATCTCTATTGTTAGCATTCCCAAAATCATCCATACACCTTCTCGTATAAGTATCATGCATGATATTCCTGTATGTTATTCTTCAGCCAGAATTATATCCCTCTTGATACACTTAGAAAAGCTCAGGGCATCCAGACTTGCCTTTCGAAATCTCCTACTATTTTCTTTAACAAATTTCTGCAATCTACAAGCTAGTTACACCAGATTATCTGTCTACTCCCTCAATTCATCACCACACACCGAATCTTTTTTCTTTTGTTCGGCCAACGATCCATCTTGACGCCAAAGGAACCCCTGAGCCGAATATTTGGAACATCATCAAATACCATCTCCAACCCCCACATTACATCACCTTCGGTTAATCAACACATGTGCCACATCCAGCGCCACATTTACGAGGGAATAAAAAAACCTTGAGCTATTTTCTTTTTATCAAAAAAAGATAGAAATATATAGATATTAAAAAGGTGAAATATAATTCTGGGTGAAGAGTATCATATAAAATATCATGGTACTTATATGAAAAAGTTCAGGGGTGATTTATGGAATGCTAAAAATAGTGATGGAGCCTTGGGATATGAGTAACAAAGGGGATAGAAAAATGCTACTATCTGTGGAGCAGATAGTGCCAGATTTTGTTTGGATAGTAAAGAAAAGTCTGGAAAACTAATTAGTTGTTGGGGAAAGAGAAAAGAGTGAATGGGGAGTTGAAACATAGTGTTAGATGACAAGTAAAAAAATATAACTGAAAAAAAGCCTGTCCTCTTGACATAATAATGTCAAAGCTGTTCCTTCTATCTCCTATTTCGTATGCAATCCAATATATCAGGCATATTCAATATGTTGTTTTGACTTTGGCCCTGTAATTTTATTACCTCCATGTGACCTTCTAGTATCATCTTTTATTCTTTCTGTTCTATTTTTATTATCCTGGCAACTCAAGTGCTTGCCTGTTGCATAATCAAGCTGGTCGGGTATCAATGATGTGTGTGCAGGGTAATCATGTGGGTTACCTGCCTTGCTCATGTTTGTGATGTCATAGCATGTCTATGACTCATGTATGCAGGCCAGAAATGATAATAGTTGTTGTTTTCTGTAATCTTCTTCTCTGAATATAATAAACAAGAAAAATTGAAATATTCCTCCCAGTCTTCTGTGACTGAGAGGGAAGGAGAAGGATAATAATAATAAATAGGGACTTCACAATATTCCCACTATATTTTATCACAACACTCTTTGCCACCAGTTCAGCCTCCAATGACTTGTCCTCCAAATTGAGAATGCTCTAGCTACATTTTGGTGGCACAGCAAATGAGCATCAAACTTTCTGCATGTTGCACCATTGGCAGGCCTTGCCCCTGCCTCAGATCCAGTTTTCATGATGCTTTTGACAAGCATTGCACTTCATCACCTCCTACTCACTGGTCAGACAAGAACCACCCAAATCATGGGTCTTACTCACCTGCAACTTCCCCTTCAGTCCCTTCAGGATCACCCCCAAACTCCACTGAGCCTCCTTCAAAGGCCCAGCCATGGGAGTGGTAGGGGTCAATGGCCCCTGCATCACCACCACCTCAGTCTTCTTCTGAAGTTCTTTGGCCCAGCATCTCAAGGCCTCCACCAGGGCATGCTGCCTCCACACAGCCTCCTGATCCACCTTCTCCTTGGCCACCTGCCTAGCCTGAGCTTTGGTCACCACCTTTGCCTCAGCCTCTTCCTTGGCTTTGGCCTCCACCACTGCATGCTCTCATGCCTTGTGTTCCCGCCAAATTTTCTCAGCCCAAGCTTGTTGTATCTTGGCTTGGCATGCTACAAACTCTGCCTGGAGGGCCAGCTCCTCCACTGAGAACCCTTCAGGGATCTCCTTGTGATTATTCAATGGGGCTGACATGGTGATGATTTCTCTACTCAAATCCCCCATCCTACCCCCTCCTTTTAAATATTTTTCCCAGCCAAATCCTTACATAATAGGTGTTCAGCCAACCTGCATGCATATACATACACCCAGACAAGTTTGGTACCTGTTAAGATGCATACTGATGGGTGGTACTGAGATACTTGGCCAAAGGCTGAGCGAGACCAGGTCGGAGGGACTTGGCTTCAACTTATTTGTGTTGCACCCATGCGGCTGTCTGTCCCTGTATTTCAGATAGGAGGCCCAAGGGCCTATTCACAGAGGGTATCGAGTACCTAAGGCTGGGGGATACTTTGTTGATATCAGAACTGAGTAGCATACATGTGGTGAGTGAACTTATATATGAAGTGTGATACAGGGATTAGGGAGAGGGTGACCGAGGGATCATGTGATATACGGGCAGGGTGGAATGTACTAAGAATAACAAGACATAGAATTGATAGACTATAACAGGGAGTGTGACCAAATGTGACCGAAGTACACCAAAGCCAGAGGCCCAAGGTATGTGGTCCAAAGTCCCAAGGTAGACTGAGATCCGAGGTGGACAGGGTAGATGAGAATATTGTCAAGATAGATGAAAACACATTCATCTAATAAATCTCCTAGGACTTTATTCATGAAATGTTGAAAAACTAAGGGGCCATTGGTAAGATTGAAAGGCATGACCACCCATTCAAATGAACCATAATGGGTTTGGAATGCTGTCTTCCATTCGTCTCCATTGGCTACCCTGACTAGGTGGTACACATGCCGAAGATTGATTCTGGTATAGATACGAGCTTTGCGAGGCGCGTCCAGTAAGTCGGTAATCAGGGGAAGGGGGTATCAGTCCTTCTTCGTAATCTTATTGAGAGCCAGAAGTCTACACAGAGCCAAATGTTGAAATGTACGGGAAGAGGAGACGAGAATGTTGCGCTACGCGTGAGAAACAAAACATTAGTGAGGAGGACACTGTTAACTCCAAACTAACCGACCAGACTCCTTCTAGGGAGTGAATGGACTTTTTACCGATGATTTATTGTAACTAAGAAACTAACTATTTATACATAAATGGAATAGGGGTGGAATACCGGCAGAATAGTATGGAATGCCGGTAAGAGAAGGCCGGCGAGTCACGAGTCATGGGATGTCACAGACAGGCAACAATAGACAAAACATAAACTAGACTACCAGGAAAAATAGTAGAAAATATAAGAAAAATACTCCTTCATCTGGACTTTACAACACCAAAGCGTGCCATCCATCTTTTTGATGAAAAGGACTGGAGCCCTGTGTGGAGACAGAGTGGGCCGAATGAAACCCATGTTCAAATGTTCATCAATGAATTCTCGGAGGGTGATGAGTTCCAAGGTCGAGAGCAAGTACAACAGAGGTTGAGGAGGTGTAGCTCCCTCTTCCAGGTTGATTTTCAGGTCATAGGTTCAGTGGGGGGGCAAGGCATCAGCTTTGGCCTTACTGAAGATGTCGGTGAAGTTGTGATACTCCTTCAGGACTTCTTGCAGATCCACCTGTTTGGGGGGGAACGACGCCAAGCAGGCCGAGACATTGGCTGTGGCGAGGTTCAACTGGAAACACTGGGTTCCTTCCATTCTACAGCCTTGTGCAAACACAGCTGCATTGATCAAGGCAACCTTGGGTGCTTCAAGCTTCGGGGTAGGCACCATGGGGGGTGCAGGGCTCAGAATGGACTCAGCCAAGGAAGCATGACCTAAAACTGATGGAATGTCCAAAGGGACACCCGGGAGGGTTGTTCAGAACGTAATACTGCCCAATACCCAATCAATCAACAGATTGTAGCAGGTGAGCCAGTTGTGTCTGAGAACTACCAAAATGGATGTATCTAAGGGGGTGACATAGAAATCTATGGAATGGGTGTGACCATGGGGGAATTGGATTGGTATAACTACTGATTCGGTCATTATCAAGTTTGTACTACCATTGAATAAACAAAGCGGTATAGACGAAATAGACCATGTTTTCAGACCATATTTACAAACAAAAACGGGGTGAATGAAGCAATGGGTAGAGCCAGAATATACTAAAGCTTTGGAGGATACATGAGGGATAAGGTTGGAATATAAACTAACTACAAGAGACATAGACTTAGAAAAAGCGGAAGTATTGAGTCTTACCTCCCTTTGCATGCAACCTGAGTCAACGCAACCCTCAGAATGCACGGAGGCCAAAGGGTTGCTGACTATTTTTTCACCTCAGAGGCCTGGGCCAAACTTTTGGCTTTACCTTCGGAGGCCTTCCCATCGGAAGCCTGAGCGGCTTGTCCTCTTGTGGACAATGGACAGTCATGCGTGATGTGACCTCCTTTGCCACCAAGCAGGCAGAGGTTGTTATCCATGCAACACTGGCATTCCTGTGGGATAAGCTTTCCATCTTTCCTGAGCTTGTCTGTAAGGTTGGGTTTCTTAGGCTGCTGGTTGGCCTGCCCCTTCTGCTTGTCCTTCTCCTTGGACTGGTTGGACTTGGACTTGGGCTGGGCATTAGTGTTGCCAGCCAGAGGCCGATGATTGGTGGCAGGGTTGGCTTGGTTCACTTTGTCGTTCTTGGTCTCAGGTTTCGGGGCCGAGTGAGTCTCGCGAGAGAGCTTGGACCGACATTCCCAGTACCATTGGTCGATTTTCTGAATGAGGTCGCAAAGCTCATCCAAGCCTCGGGGTTTATCAAAATGTACCATCTCGTCTTTGATTCTCTTCGGGAGCACCATATACGCCCACTAGTAGAGAGCCTGATCGTTGTACTGAAGTAATGACACAAGTCGGTAGAATTTGATGAAAAAATGGGCGGCCTTGTGATTGTCCTTCATAACCAGTTGTTCAAATTTGACCTCAGCATCGGCTTTGAGATCATAGGGACCAAAGTTGATGTAGAGTTTATTGGTGAATGCCTCAAAGTTGCATAGCCAGCTGGGTGTGTTTCTCTCATTGGTTAGGTAGGGCTCGAAGTAGTCAAGAGCTGTACCTTTCAAGAAAGACAAGATGTAATTGACCTTGGCCGACTCGTCTCAAAACAAGTTTGGCTTTGAATGGAAATTGAGCCTACATTGAAGTAAGAAGCCTCTGAGTTTCTTTGGGTCCGAACCATCAAACTGATCAGGTTCCCAAAGCTTAGCTTTCGAGGGTTCTTGCCTGCCATCAGTGACAGTGTTGGCAAGCCTAGTCATTGCATTAAAAAACACCATGACAGGGTTGGTCTGGAAGTGCAGGACCTTCCCTGGGATTAGGGTCAGGTGGGGGGTCATCGTCCATACCTTCATCAGTGCTATTGTCAGGGTTGGAGGGGTTGCTCAGGTCGCCATCTTTGGGGTTCCGGGATGCTTCCGAATGTCCTTGCAGTTCCTTGGAGCCCTCATCTACTATATCTTTGATGTGGCCTTGGGGAGCAACTCAACATGCTGGGCCTGGCAATGGATTCTGATAACAGTTACAGAATGGGGGGTTATCCTAGGGTGTAATGGGTTCTGTCCTGGCTCTGCAAGACTGAATGGTTGGAGTCAGTCTGCTAGCATTGAATACTGAAGATCTGGTCATGATGGGCATAATGTAACAGTCAAACGTAGGAGTTCTGATATACTGTTAAGATGCATACTGATGGGTGGTACCAAGATACAGCTGCACATTGTCTTGGAAAAATACGGAATCTCCAATGGCATATGATTCCAGAATATAGGGATGTGACTTCTTCATTGATAGCTGTGCTGCTTTGAGTGATTAGGGGTAAAGTATATGACATAGCTCGGCATGTCTTCAAATATCTTCCGAATCAAGTGACCATTGTGATAATGAAGGCAATGTTGGAGACTTAAAGGTCTGAAGCTGCATTGTTGAATGGGGATAACAATGAACTGATAATCGATGGGGTATGTGTCATGACTGCTGTTTTCCACATCTCAAGTTCAGCGAATTACAGTATGTTGATCTGGCCGGCAGGTTTCCATCACACTGATGTTGGCAAGGCCTCCACAGTCTATCTCACTCCTATTTGCTGGTCACCAAACATGATCTTCACCATTGTGCCATGATACTTTGCCCTTGTTTCGCATCATTTGCATCTCCTGTGCAGCATGCAGGGTCACCAAATGTGAGCGGAAGTCTAGTCTAGCTGATGGGTTTCACTCATAGATCCCATCAGCTGCCTTGCTCCATGAAGGTGTAGTTCAACCCTTACTCCGTGTCCTAGCACATGTTACTGATCCACAGTATTCTAGCCTCTCTCTATTCATCCCCCCCTGCATTTGCTTTTTACTATAAGTACTTCAATTCCACCTGTACAGTTCTCTAGTTTGATTGTCATACATCTACCTTGTTATTTGACTCCTCACCAGTAGAAAAAACCTTAGTACAACAATCCACTGCCTCATCGGTTGTTGTGTCCAACAGTGAGCTCAAACCTTTGATCTTATTTGCTATGCCCTTTTAGGGACATTGCCGAGACCGCTATTTGCAGCACTTCACAGGAGTGTTCGGATCAGTGAAAGGAACACCTGAACTGGGGTGACCTTTCCTTGAGGACGTGTGCAATTCATCACGCACTTCTCTTGGGTTATTTGCTACAACTGTAGGCTGATGTCAGAATTACACTGACATTATATTTTTACTTCAAAATTCAATCTTGACAGTATGGCTGCATTATCTGGCTGGGCTGAACTGAGATGATGGAATAGGCTGAGATGAAATAGATGTGTGTGGGGCTTGGAGTTTTTAAAGACCCTTGCAGAGTTTGAAGCTATTGGATATGTGTTGTTCAATTTCCTTCACTGGAGCACCTGAAGCAATAGAAAGTGCACTCTGAAGATCTTAGAAAACATGTAATTATATAAGAAATATACTCACTAAAAGACAATACATGATATCTCATTAGATCTCAACATCTCCCAGTGCATTGTGGAGCATATTCTGAAGCTCTGGCATGAAACAGGTGAGGTAGTGCTGATTCAGCCTAATTAGAAGAGGACATAACAAAGAGTGATGATGGAAACTGAGATAAAGGTGATGTTTTGCAACCTCTGTGAGTTCTGAGATTCTAACTCATTTATAGTTCCTTTACTACTTGGTAGAGCAAAGCCCTGACATGTACTTGGATCAAATGCAAGACCAGCTGTGCTCTCAGTATAGAGTCATTGTTGGTGTGTCAACAATTTGGGATACCTTGACAGAGCTTGGCATAAGATAGAAACATGTATGTGATTATTTTATAGAACATAATCTTGCACTGAACTATCCCTTAGTTGTCAAAAACTGCTATAGAGCATAACAAGCGTGCACAGTCTATATTCCAGTTTGAAATTGGTACAGAATTGCTGGACCAGTTGGTTTTTATTGATGAGAGCAGGCTGGATATTAGGATAACATACTAACTGTGTTAAGTTCACAGACATTACCTGGAACTTCAGAGATTGGATGTTTGGAGGTTGGACTTCAAAGGAGGGAGGTAGGGACTTGGCTTCAACTTATGGGTTGTGCCACCCACTATCATTTGATCCCTAATTTTGGAGGCTGGAGGTTTGGAGGTTGTCCAGAGGTTCAGACTTGGTGGTATCACTAATAGTATCTAACTATGGAGATAGTGATGTGAGAAGGACTGGAGATTGGTAACATGTTAGATCCCTGAGATCTAACACCGAGACTCTGAACCTTCGGACCTCCAAACCCCGAAGTAACTATTATGTTCTGTTTTAGTTCTTGTTGTTTGCCTCTTAAAGTATAATCTTCATTCACAACCCAAAGTATAATACTTGTACCTTACTCAATCCAAACCTCCAACCCTATTCCAAACTCCAATTATTATTCAACTCTTATTCCTTCTTGTTCTATGTTTATGTCTTTCTTGTTACACGTTCTTAGGATACAATTAGGATATGAGGTATTAATAGTCCTGCTATCTTGTATCCGCTCTCTAGTTTGAATATCAACTTATTTCCTCATTACCAACCTCCAGTCTTCTCGCATCACTATCTCCGTAGTTAGATACTACTAGTGATACCTCCGAGTTCAAACCTCTGGATAACCTCTGATACTCCAATCTCCAAAATTAGGGACCAAATGATAGTAGGTGGTGCAACCCATAAGTTGAAGCCAAGTCCCTACCCCCTTTGTATTACTTCAAAGTCCGACCTCCGAGTCTCTGACCTCCAAAGTTCTGGGTAACATCCATGAACTTAACAGTATATTTGAACTCACTACCTTTATCATTCATGCCTCCCTGAGCTGTTACCAGAAGCATGGCCCGAGCTGGTCTCCCTTCATTTGATGAACCTTCGCCATGGGCTAGTCATGCATCCATCAAAGAAATCCAGCATCCCAATGAGGCATGCCACATACCTCGCCGATCTCCAATGAACCCCTTCGACCAAGAACAAGACAACTTGGATGATGGAGATGAATCCCCAAATCTGGCTGAAGCCATCGCTATGTTGGCTAGGAACCTCTTGGCCCCTAAGACATCCTCTGCTCAGATGAAAGTCCAAGAACCGGAACCCTACAACAGAGCTGATACTTGCAGGCTCCAACCTTTTTTAGTTCAGTGTTATCTGAATTTTCATGATAGATCAGAAGCTTTCTCCAACAATACTTCCAGAGTAGCCTATGTGTTATCGTATCTCAAGGGAACAGCACTCGACTGGTTCAAACCAGGGATAATCTCCCCTGACCAACCCCCAACTTGGCTCAACAACTGGGCTAAATTTGAGTCCAAACTCCGAACCAACTTTGGACCTCACAACCCCGAAGCTGAAGCCGAGGTTGAACTCAAAAACCTCTGAATGTGCGACAACCAATGAGTTGCCAAGTATCTTGTCAACTTCAACTGACACGCTGCTAGAGTCCAATGGGGTGATGCCACCTTATGCTGACAACTCTATAATGGACTCCCAGCTTGAATCAAGGATGAAGTCTCTTGAATGGGTAAACCCAATACCCTTGCCGCACTCTGAACTATGGTGCAAACCATCAATGCCCCCTACTGGGAGCAATGTTCCTAAATCACTTGGGAAGCCGCAACCACCAAGTCCAAAAAAGGGAAGGCCACAGCAAACACCACTCCAAATACTGGCGGGGGGCCTCTGAACACTCCGAAGGCAGGAAACTCTGGTAATCAGTCCGGAGCCTCTGGATCATCTGGACAACCACAACAAACCCCTGACCTTGCCTTGAAGCTTGGTAAGGATGGCAAGTTGACAACTCAGGAATGACAACGCCATCTCAACAACAACTTGTGTCTGTTCTGTGGAAAAACTGGACATATGGCCAAGGAATGCTCTTGAGCATCTGCTGCTGCCACAAAGGCACATGCTGCCTCAACTACCAAGGCTGCTGAGAAAACAACCTCCAACACTAAGTCCATGCCAGAGTCAAAAAATTCTTGAGCAGCCCTCCGAACCTCATGCTGAAGTAGGACTGCATTGTAACTCCTGGTGTGACCCCAGTAGTCCGACTCAACGTATCTGCTCTTTTTAGTCCAAAATCCTTGACACTTTGCCTAACCTCTGACCTCATTCTGAACACTCTGTTTTTGACCCTTGTTGACTCCAGCTTGACACACAGTTCCCTCAAATCCACATTTGTCTCAGAACACAAGCTCCAAGCATACGATATCACTCCAATCCCGCTCTGACTCTTTGATGGTACGACCAACAACATCATCCATCAAGCTGTCAGCATTCCAATCTGTTTTCCTTCTGGGGAACAACGCTCCATGATGTTTTATGGCACTTTGTTGGATTCCCACTGTTCTGCAGTATGTTAAGTTTGTGGATGTTACCTGGAACTTCAGAGGTTGGAGACTCAGGGTCAGACTTCAAAGTAATGCAAGGGGGGTAGGGACTTGGCTTCAACTTATGGGTTGCACCACCTACTATCGTTTGGTCCCTAATTTTGGAGATCGGAGTATCAGAGGTTATCTGGAGGTTTGAACTTGGAGGTATCACTAGTAGTATCTAACTACGGAGATAGTGATGTGAGAAGACTGGAGGTTGGTAATGGGGAAATAAGTTGATATTCAAACTAGAGAGCGGATACAAGATTGGAGGACTATTAATACCTCGTATCCTAATTGTATCCTAAGAATGTGTAACAAGAAAGACATAAACATAGAAAAAGAAGGATATAAGAGTCAAATAATAATCGGAGCTCAGAAATAGGGTTGGAGGTTTGGATTGAGTGAGGTACAAGTATTATACTTTGGGTTGTGAATGAAGATTATACTTTAAGAGGCAAACAACAAGAAAAAAAAAACAGAATATAATAGTTACTTTGGGGTTTGGAGGTCCGAAGGTTCGGAGTCTCGGTGTTAGATCTTGGGGATCTAACACAGTACTAGGACACAACTGGCTCACCTGCTTCAATCTGTTGATTGACTGGGCTTTGGGCAGTATCTCATTCTGTGCTCCATTACAGACTGAATCTTTGGTACCTACAGAGACAGTAGCTCCAGCTCTGATCTCATCCAAAACTCTGACCCCACTTGCTGCTCCGAAGATCACTATGATCAATGCAGCAGCATTTGCTCCTGTATCCAGAATGGAAGACACGCAAACATTCCAGCTCCTTGTCTCTAGACCGGACAAGCTCGACTCGGATGAAACTCCGGTCGATATGAGTGGTGTCCCAGAAGAGTACTGTGAATACATAGATGTCTTCAGCAAGACCAAGGCTGACAAGCTTGCATCCCATTGGCCTTACAATCTCAAGATTGAACTGGAAGAAGGAACGACCCCACCATTCAGTCTGATCTATTCCCTCTCCCAGAAAGAACTTGAGTCCCTCCAAGAATTCCTGGAAGAACACCTAACCCAGCATTTCATCTGCCCCACCTGGTCCCCATATGGTGCTCCAGTGGTCTTTGCCAAGAAAAGGACGGTTTGCTCCATCTATGCATTGACTTCTGAGGCCTCAACCAAATCACCAAGAAAGACCAATACCCTTTACCTCGCATCTCTGATCTTCTAGATACACCACGCAAGGCCCATATCTATACTAAGATCAACCTCCGACATGCCTACCACCTTGTCCGAATCCACAAGGGTGAAGAATGGAAAACTGCATGCTGAACTCAATATGGATCGTTCGGATGGCATGTTATGCCCTTCAGACTTACCAATGGACCCACTGCTTTCCAATGTTTTATGAATGACATCTTTGCTAACATGTTGGATGTATGCATTCTAGTATACCTGGATGACATTCTCATCTACTCTGATGACCTGGAGCAGCACCAAAAGCATGTCTGGGAAGTACTCCGAAGGCTCCGACAACATAACCTATATGCCCGAGCTGACAAGTGCCTTTTCCATGTGGACAGCGTTGAATACCTCGGATACATTATGTCTCCGAATGGACTCATGACGGACACCGCCAAGGTGCAAGTTATCCAAGATTGGCCCAAACCAAGAAAGGTCAAGGACATCCAGTCCTCCCTTGGATTTGCCAATTTCTATAGGTGTTTCATTTCCAACTATTCCAACCTAGTAGTTCCGCTGACACATCTCACCTGGAAAGGTGCTCCATGGGTCTTCTCCAAAGAATGCCGAGAATCATTCAATGCACTCAAGAAGGCTTTCACCACCACCCCAATCCTTCAGCACTGGATACCCAAAGCTCCTCTTATCCTTGAAACCAATGCCTCTGACCACGCTCTCACTGCCATCCTCTCAATAATGTCTCCAGACAACAATGAAGTACATCCGATCGCATTCCACTCTCGGACCTTTTCCTCTGCAGAACAAAACTACGATGTCCATGATAAGGAATTAATGGCAATCTTTGAAGCATTTAAGGTCTGGCAACACTACCTCAAAGGATCTCTGAATCCGATCAACATTGTTACTGATCACATGTTAGATCCCTGAGATCTAACACCGAAGCTCCGAGCCTTCGGACCTCCGAACTCTGAAGTAACTATTATGTTCCGTTTTAGTTCTTGTTGTTTGCCTCTTAAAGTATAATTCTCATTCACAACCCAAAGTAGAATACTTGTACCTCTCTCGATCCGAACCTCCGACCCTATTCCGAACTCCGCTTGTTATACACCTCTGATATCCTTCTTGTTATATGTTCTTAGGATACAATTAGCTTACGAGGTATTAATAGTCCTCCAAACTTGTATCCAGTTCTTTAGTTCGAATATCGACTTAATTCCGCATTACAAACCTCTAGTCCCTTCGCATCACTACCTCCATAGTTAGATACTATTAGTAGTAACTCCGAGTCCAAACCCCCAGACTACCCCCGATACTCTGGGCTCCGAAATTAGGGACCGAACGATAGTAGGTGGCGCAACCCATAAGTTGAAGCCAAGTCCCTACCCCCCTCATACGCTTCCGAAGTCTCCGACCTCCGGGTCTCCGACCTCTGAAGTTCTGGGTAACGTCCGTGAACTTAACATCAACCCACAATAGTAGTCTCTTTGCCACATACTGTAAATGACTGCATTATAGACCATCCAGGTAGAAGGACTGTTGCATGTAGGCTAATATGTATTATTTCTGTTAGTGCATCTTTACCAGTACTGGATGACATGGCATCAGGATGTATGAGTGGCCTGTGGCATGATGTTAGATCCCTGAGATCTAACACTGATGCTCTGAACCTTCGGACCTCTGAACTCCAAAGTAACTATTATGTTCCATTTTAGTTCTTGTTGTTCGTCTCTTAAAGTATAATCCTTATTCACGACCCAAAGTAGAATACTTGTACCTCACTTGATCCGAACCTCCAAGCCTATTCTGAACTCCGCTTGTTATACGCCTCTTATATCTTTCTTGTTATACATTCTTAGGATACAATTAGTTTACGAGGTATTAATAGTCCTCCAATCTTGTATCCAGTTCTTTAGTTCAAATATCGACTTATTTCCTTGTTACCAACCTCTAGTCTTCTCGCATCACGATCCCCATAGTTAGATACTATTAGTGATAACTGTTAAGACCGGGTCTTCGTGTAGGACCTCGGGGGAGCTCGGACCGAGCTTGGCCGAGGAGT
>QFFB01005032.1:0-59634 GCA_003316465.1 Ramaria cf. rubripermanens
AGAGTTTTTAAAGGCTCCTCGGAGTTTGAAGCTTTTAGATGTGTTTCGTTCAATTTTCCTTCACCGTTGGGAATGCTTTTGGGTGATCTCTAAAATTAAGCAGGCATTGCAAGAAAAAGGTGCAAAGCTTAGCCTGGTCAGTGCCATCATAAGTATCAGGCTCTTTGACTTTAGCTCAGGTTTCTGTAGGGCGAGGTTTAGCAAGGGTGGTGAGGAGTCGATGTATGAGGTCTCCTCTATCATCATCAGAGTCGGCTTGGTCCCCATGGGCTCTGTCCGATGGTGGGCCGCTGCTGTCAGGGTTGTCCAGATCCCTGGGACTGCTGGGGCCACCTTCAGGAGCCTTGGCTGAGGAGTCCTTGCCTAAGGGGTCAGGGTCTGGGTTGTCTTCCTTACCTTTGCCTTTGTCGGCTGGGGCATCAGCAGGCTCTATGGATGTAGAGGGGAAGTTTGGAGGGCTTTCGGGATGCTTGGAAAGATGGCATCATTCCGAGATGTGTTGAAGTGTAATACTTCTAGCACGGGTTATGGACATAGTGGATAGTGCAATGTGGAAGCTTGAGTCAGAAATACTGTTAAGACCGGGGTCTACGCATGGGGCCTTGGGCAAGCTCAGAGCAAGCTTGACCGAGGGGGATCAGTAAGGGCTCAGCTTCAGCTTATATGCTGTGCCATCCACTAGTGCACATGCCCTTAATTTCAGAGTGAGGTCGGACAAGAGGAGTGGGAGGACTAAGAGGGAATGGAGCAAGAAACTGATAAGGGATTCAAAGGGTATCTAAGTTGATTTCTGACTGAAGAGCAAAGTACATGTAGAGCAAGACTTATATACAGATCAGAGGAACAGGGTCGGACAGAAATAACTAAGGGAGTCATAATAAAACTCGGGGATGGATAAGAACAGGGCTCGGGCTCGGGCTTGGACTACTTCTCCTCCACAGAACAGAACTACGATGTCCATGATAAGGAACTAATGGCTATCTTTGAAGCGTTTAAGGTCTGGTGACACTACCTCAAAGGATCTCCAAATCCAATCGACGTTGTTACTGATCACAAGAACCTGGAATACTTTTCAATGACGAAGCTCCTCACACGATGACAAGTCCGATGGTCCAAATACCTGTCTCAATTCAACATGGTTATACACTTCTGCCTCGGACGCCTCGGAACCAAACCTGACGCTTTAACTAGATGATGGGATGTCTACCTTAAAGAGGGGGAAAGCGATTATGCAACCATCAATCCGCACAACCTCTGACAGGTATTCACCTCCGAACAACTCATCTTGTCACTCCGAGCTACATCACTCTGTGCCCCTGTACTCTGTGCAGCCATCACTATGGATATCGACCAACTCCACTCCAATATCCCAACCTCCGTCAACTCCGATCCGACCTTAGCAGATCACCTAAGCAACCTGGTAGGATGATGGACCCTCAGCCCCGAAGGATATCTTCTACTAGACAACCGGATTTATGTACCAGACAGCAATGATCTCTGACTATGAGTACTACAGTACAAGCACAATCATCTGATCTCTGGACATTTCGGACAAAACTGAACTTTGGAGCTGGTCCGATGAGACTATGTCTGGCCCAAACTCCGAACTTCCGTTAAGTCCTATGTTAATTCCTACACTACATGTATGCGCTCAAAGTCACAGAGACATTGTCCCTATGGCTTGTTAAAGCAACTCCCCATTCCGGAATGACCTTGGAATTCTATCTCCATGGATTTCATCGAGAAGCTTCCTCCTTCCTCCAGATATGACACCATCCTTGTTATTGTTGATCAACTCTCCAAATAGTCAATCTTCATCCCGACCTTCAATACGATCACCGCTCCGATTCTAGCCAAACTGTTTGTCCTCCACATCTTCTCCAAGCATGGAGTCTCCTTGCATGTAACCTCCGACCGAGGCTTGGAGTTCGTGTCCTCCTTCTTCCGTTCTCTCGGAAATGCTCTCGACATGAAGCTCTACTTTACAACTCTCTGAATGCCACCACCGGCATATCACCCTTCTTCGCCAACAAGGGTTACCATCCAAACATCTCCATACACCGGGAGCGAGACCTCGCTTCCACCAAAGTAAGAGACTTTGCTGTGGACCTTGATGAGCTACACCAACACCTTCAAACAACCATCTCCGAAGCACAGAAATGGTACTCCACCTCCGCAGACTGACGCCAAACACCACCTCCAAACTTCCAAGTAGGAGATAAGGTTTTTGTCCGGTCAGACCACATCTGAACTACGAGGCCGTCGAAGAAGCTTTCAGAGAAGTTCTTAGGCCCCTTCGAGATTATAACTCAAGTCAGATCCGTGTCCTTTACACTCCGGCTTCCGGACAGCATGTGATCCATCCACCCAGTGTTCCATGTCTCAATGCTCGAAGCCACAACTCCGAATGTCCTGAATTGATCTCTGACACCAGACCCTCCAATCATCATTGACAGAGAAACCAAATACAAGATCTCCGAAATCCTGGACTCTAGGATAGACAAACGACGCAAGTGCAAGTTGCTGTACTTGGTCAAATGGGCTGGATATGAAGAAACTTTGTGGCTCCCAGCCTCCAAACTTGGACATGCTTTGGAAGTTACTTCAGACTTTCACCAAGCGTATCCTCACAAGCCCGGACCTTTACCCCTTGCTAATTCTTAAGTCTCACGCAGTTCTAAGAAAAACAAGTTACATTAGGAATAACTATTTACTCCGCTATTCGTCCTCTACCTCTGAACCGTCCATGTCCAAATCCTCGGACCCCTCCGGCTTCTCTGCACCTCCGACCTCTGGCTCCGTGTCCATGACTTGGAGGTTCCTGGACAAACTGTCCTGGATATCCTCCAAGGCCCCGAGAATATGCTTCTGCATTTCTCCATTGGCCTTCAACTCCACCACGACCTCATTCAATGCCTTCACCAGGGACATCCGGAAGACATACCTGTCTCCGTCCCTGGCCTCCTTATCTGGCCTCTCTGAAGGCTGAATAACTACTTTAGAGGTGGACCCCTTGGGCTTTTTTGCCGTTCGGTCCTCATTGTCGTCTTTGTCGGACCTCCCATGCTTGTGTGGACTCCCGGGAACTTCTCCAACTATGCATCGGACCTTACAGTCTCAACACGCTTGGCATGATGTCCCTGGCAAAACATAAGTCCGAACTCTGCAAGAATTTACTATCACTTACCTCGTCCACCCTCCTCCCACTTGCACTCGACCTGTCTCCGCTTGCAGGTACTGCAAACTCGGAGCTTGGGCTGTTTCCCCTTGCTCCGACTCCCCAAGCCTCCGGGCTCCGGCCTGTTCCAAGCCTCCAGCTGCTGCCTGTAGGCTTAAAGTCGAGCTACCTCTTCCTATGCCACTTTCTTCCTGGCGATGTCCTCGGCTTTCCACTTCTTCCGAATCTCCAAAAGCACAGCCTCCTTCTGCTGGCACTCCTCTTCCTCCGCTTGCTTCCTCTGGATCACCTCGTTGTGCACAAGCTTGTGCTTGTGCCCCTCCACCTGGAGTCATGTTCTCTCCGCCTCGGACTCCCGTTTTGCTGCCTCTCTCCAAGTTTTTTCTTCCTCGTACCTTTGCCGGATTTCCACAGCCTTCTGGGCCACCTCTGCCTCTTTGGCCTTCCTGGCCTCCTCCGCCCTCTGAGCCTCCTCGGCTTTCCTCTGCTCTTCTGCCTCCTCGGCCCTCCTCCACTCCTCTTCCTTGGCCTTCCTCCGTTCCTCTTCCTCCACTCTGGCCCAAGCCTCCTCCGCGGCTGCCTGTTTGGCCTGTTTTGCCTGGGCAAGTTCAAGCTCCTTCTGGAGCTCCGCCAACTTACGTGCAATTTCAGATAATGGGGTGAGTACATTGGACATTTAGGGCTGGGGGTGTGGGTGGTTGTATGTAGTCGAAGAGAAGTTTTTTGCTAAAGCCTTCTAACCCCTTATACTGATTTCCGAAATCTCCAATTTTACATTCCCATGGTTATTTCCATGGCCTCGTGGGCTTGGCCCTTAAAAGGGGGATACTGTTAGATCCCTGAGATCTAACACCGAGACTCCAAACCTTCAGACCTCTGGACCCTGAAGTAACTATTACGTTCTGTTTTAGTTCTTGTTGTTTGCCTCTTAAAGTATAACCCTTATTCATGATTCAAAGTAGAATACTTGTACCTCACTCAATCCGAACCTCCGAACCTATTCTGAACTCCACTTGTTATACGCCTCTTATATCCTTTGTGTTATACATTCTTAGGATACAATTAGTTTACAAGGTATTAATAGTCCTCCAATCTTGTATCCAGTTCTTTAGTTTGAATATTAACTTATTTCCTCATTACCACCTCCAGTCTTCTCGTATCACTATCTCCGTAGTTAGATACTATTAGTGATAACTCCAAGTCCGAATCTCTGGACTACCTCCGATACCCCAATCTCCGAAATTAGGGACCAAATGATAGTAGGTGGTGCAACCCATAAGTTGAAGCCAAGTCCCTACCCCCTCGTATTGCTTCGAAGTCCAACCTCCAAGTCTCCGACCTCCGAAGTTCCGGGTAACATCCGTGAACTTAACACTGAGTTTGAACTCTGCCTCCACAGCTTATACAAGGCTGTGCTTTTATAATAAAATCAATATATAATAATGTTTTGATAAGATTGAGGTTTGTTATGCCTCATCGACACAGCACCAAATGGGGCATGTGTGTTGATGACGCAGGAGGTCACGTGGTGCGGGGTAACACTTGGGCTTGGGAACAAACTAGGAGCTTGGCTCAGTGATGTCAGAAACAAAAATATTTGTTGTTTGGGCAATTTTGGGTGGAAAGGTGTTTGGTTTCAAGGGCCTAGAACTGTAGTAATAGCTAGATGATTTCTATGATGCTTTGGAGCTGCCAGAAACAGCGAGTAGAGGTCAGAGAATATTTTATTGATGGTTTTAACAAGTAAATATATGAATTTGTGCAAGATAAACATTCTGGGTAATATTTTGTCACTGGTTTCATCTAGGAACTATGGGCGTATTTATACTGGAATTATTCTAAAAATATCTTCGAAGCAGAATAAAAGGTAAGGTGGAAATGAGTTGCAGGGATGCATGCATGTAGGCAGGGTGGAGCAAATATTCCCCTGCTCATGTTGAAACATTGCGTGAACAGGGATACTACCTAGGATGTTTGGTGTAGAGTTCATCTAATGAATCATGATGACAATTAAGAGGTAAAAGGATAGGAGAAAATAAAACAGAATAAGCTTGTGAAAAACCTTTAATATAGATTACTATTTTCTGGACCTGTTTCATAAGTATCCAATTGAGTGAATATATGTGATACATCACTCCTTCCAATTTCCATGGGTTCTGAAGGCCCTATGCAGCAATCTCCATGCTGCAACAATATACTCCCTTTTGCTTGTTCCACTGAAGGTTTGGCACTTATGTAAGTGAGCTGATCTAGTGGTCATGCGGGGTAATGACATATGTGATCTGATCCATGATCTGGTCTCAATCCAGTGACATAGTGGGTGTTAAAGGGCCGGTGAATGGACCAACAGTGTCTAAACTGCTACAGGTGTTTATGTGAAGAATATGAGGGTACGGGTGAATACTGATATGTGGTATAATAGCAATGTGACGAAAATATGCCTGTATCTTGAGGCGATGTATGGAATGCGTATGAGGAAGTATGACTCAAGGGTACGTGTCTCGTAAGTATGACTCGAAGGGATGACAATTTCTTTTCTGTCTAGAGTACAGCACGTTCGATGGGTGAGTTAAAATACAGCGAGAATATGCATGTGAAATTACTCGGGGATCAGAGTCATGCTGCGGGGGAGAGCTCGTGATGTTCTCCTACTGCCATGGACGGTGTGTGTCCCCTGTGTGGTGTGTCACATATTCGGTACAAGCAAGGGTGAGCAACCAGCGGTGAGAATGTGATATGTATTTTGATAGGGCGATGTGGCACGTGAGTGTACATATGCGATGTGGTTGGCTCGACTCGTTTGGGGTTCTGCCTGCTTGCGACTTGGGGTAGTAATGTGATGTGTTTGTGTCTCGGATGCCCCACGCATGCTTGCCTCGATCGTTGGACATGATTTGGCTACAACTCGACTCGTGATCGCTAATCAGGTTGTGTGTGGAGCTGATGACACCTGTATGCCAACTCAACTTGTAGCCCAGGTGAAAAGTGGGAACATTGTTATTTGAATGATGGGAGGTATAGAGGATGAGGATGTGAAGTGAGAAAGCAATGTAATGTAAGTGTCCTTTCAATGAAGCTACAGGTCCGAGTGTGAAGCTAAGGTGTATGAATAGTTAGGTTACGTTTACAACAGTTTAGTCTCTAGATAAAATCCAATAAAATGTCCAAATATTGCATCAGTCTTCTGGGACTAAGCATGAATCAACAGAAATATTTTTATAATTATTTTCGTATTTTCTTTATCACAACATGTGCAACCAAAAATACTTCAAACCCAGCATACCCTCTAATCTGTGCCCTAGCTACCAAGGCTGTGCTAGGCTGTGCAGGACAGTACAAAGTTGCACAAAGATGTACAAAGCTAGGAAACCAGGGTTTGAATTCTGCAAAGCCCATTAGACAGATAAAGGCCAAACAATACACAACCTTTCCAAACAAACCCCTAAAACCTTATAGGGCTGTGCAGGGCTGTGAAAAGGCTGTGCAAAGCTGTGTGAAGCTTATAAACCAGAGCAGGTGATTGGTTATCTATTCTTGTTCCTCCTTGCACAAACACACCACAATAGTTACAGGGTGTGTATCAGATGCTCAAATAGCTACATATGATATCACTCACCTAATAGATTGAAGAACCCCACTTTATGTAATCCTGTGTATAATATAATATATAAGGAGGCCACTCTGACCTCTTCAGATCAGCACAATCTGATCTAGCAATCTAGCTTCTTCTATCCAACTCACCAACTTTTGTGACTTGCATATCTTACTAACCTGCTAACCCCAGCTAGGGTCATACAGTTACTTTTCTGTATTGATTCTCAGTTAAGTAGTTGCTTTTCTACTTAGCCACCTGGACTAACACTCCAGGCGAAAATTCTACAGAGTGAGATTGTCAATTGATTTTCTTGCGAATTAGCACTCTAATACTTGAGATGGGCTGTTCAGTTGATTTCCTGTTCAGTGACTTTCACAAGTTGAGTTGAGCCACTTGCAAAAGCCACCTCACATACTATTCATTCATTATTGCAGTGCATTGATAGATTATCTGATTAGTCCACTTACAAACTCTCTTGTCAAGTATATTCCCCTTTTTGGAATATGCTTGGACCCCAATAGTGTCCTTGAGCCTACAGACTAATAGTTCATTATCCAGTGCTGCTAAGAAACACATTGCCTTCCAACTGTATTAACTTGGACTGGTTATTACATGGATTGCAACCAAGGTACAAATATTGAATTATTTCCAGAGTTGTGCTGCAGCATTGTTTGGTATTCTTGAAGTCCTGTAAATGGCATGTTCTGATAGATTGCAGTGTTAGCAATAACACCAAAGTCTTGAAGGGTTCCAAAACATGGTCACCCATCCCTGATCCCCAAATCACTTTCAGTATATAAGTACATTCCACATGTGTATGTTACTCAGTTCTGATATTAACAAAGTATCCCCACACATAAATCATGTGCCTCCTTCATAGGTAGATTAGTTAATTCCAGCCTTCAGGCCTCCTGTCTGAAATACAGGGACAGACAGCCACATGGGCACAACACTATAAGTTGAAGCCAAGTCCCTCTGACCCAACCTCAACTTGGCCTTTGGCCAAGTACCTTGGCTATGCCTGTCCATTGGAGAAGTGTGATCTGAACATAAACATGGTGCCAGTGATGCTATGAGCAGCTCACTACATGAGACTTGTGTCAAGATCAGAATTTAGGGTAAAGATATAATCTCAGTGTAATTCCAACATTGGCCTACAGATGTAGCAAATAACCCAAGAGTAGTATGAAATGAATCATGCATGTCCTCAAGGAAAGGTCACCCCAGTTCAGGTGTTCCTTTTGCTGATCTGAACACTCCTGTGAAGTGTTGTGAATAGTGGTCTCAGCGATGCCCCTAAAGGGGCATAGCAAATAAGATCAAAAGTTTGAGCTCACCATTAGACACAACTACCAATGAGGGAGTAGGTCATTGTACTAAGGTTTTTTCTACTAGTGAGGGGTCAAATAATGAGGTAGACATATGATAATTGAACTAGGGAATTATACAGGTGGAATTGAAGTACTTATAGTAAAAAGTGAATGCAGGGGGGGACAGATTGAGAGAGACTAGAACACTATGGAAGAGTAGTGCGCACTAGGACATGGAGTCAGGGTCAAACCACCTTCATGGGGCACGGCGACTGATGGGGTCTGTGAGTGAAACCCATCGGTTAGACTGGACTTCTGATCGTACTTGGTGACCCTGCATGCTGCAAGGGGGATGCGAATGATGTGAAACAAGAGCAAAGTATTGTGGTGCAATGGCAAAGAACATGTTTGGCGACCAGCGAATAGGAGTTGGATCACCTGTGGAGGTCTTGCCAACATCAGTGTGATGGAAGGACACTGGGGAGATCAATGTAATTCGCTGAACTTGTGATGTGAAAACAGCAGTCATGACAACTTGCTAATGCTAGAGAACTGGTGAACAACAACATTGAGTTGTGATATATCACGTGATACAAGTGTGTATTCTAGTTCCAGCCTTGGCCTCACCCTCTCAGGTTCTCCTGCATCCTCATGGACCCATATCCTCCTCTTTGCTACTCCAGGTGACACACATTCCTCAACTCCTGCACTCTCTACTTCACAATCTGTGGAGACTTCTTCCCTTCAGAACAGGCAGGACATTGTCATTTTTCAAAGCTGGTCATGCCAGCCATTTTGCAAGCAAAGTGCTTTATTCAGAGGCAAAAGAAAAGGGCAACTATTTCAAGGATTAGTCTGCCTTCGAAAAAGCCTCTGAGGAGCAGTTCTGTACAAAGAATGAGCAACTCACTGCTCTCACCATGCTGGAAGGCTCCAGCTGGTACCAGGCCAAGGATCCCATTGATGATTACATTGACTGGTTCCAAGAGTTGGTTGATCTGGTGGAATATGAAGGTGACAAGACCATTGTGATCAAGTTCTGCCAGGGGCTTGACCCAAGCCTATCCAGACATCTAGACCTCTATTTTAAGAAAAAACCAACCAGACATCTAGAGTCCCAGGCAGATAAGGGATACATAGGGATTTTTGGGGGTCCTACAGCCATGGCCAATATCCAAACAGCTGGGATTATCTCCGACCAACATGTTTACTGTCATTGGCACCACTGAGCCAAACTCCTCCCCACATCACATGACACATTACATCACCGACACATGCTACCTAGCACCGAATACACATAACATAAAATGGGTGGGCAGGGACTCATTACACAGAGGTTTCATGCTGACAGTACATAGAGGATGCAGCACTGAACACCAGTCAGTGGACACATGGATAGGAAGGACCATGACACAAGAAGTGAGAGACACCATGCTCTGCACTGGTAGTGCGTAGCCTTAAGCAGCCTCTCCTGCAGCTCAGGCCCTTTGGAATATTGTATCAACACCTTGAACTAGAGGTACAGGGTATACTTAGTGAAGACGGCAGAGTCAAAGGTCTGTGACTGGCCAAATGGTTGCACCAATCGGCAATGAACTGGTATGCATGGTAGTTGATTGTGATTTTGCTGGAGATGATTGCAAGCTCAACCTAGCTCGAGAGAAGTGCTTTCTACATGATCAAGCCTAAATTGGGAATCCAGGAAGTATGTACTTGCAGTCCATCATTTGTCATGTATTCTTATATGGCCTACATGTGTGAACGGTGCTTGTCTTATGATTGTGTCCTGCTATTGTTAAGTTCATGGACGTTACCTGGAACTTCAGAGGTTGGAGACTCGGAGGTCAGGCTTTGAAGTAATACAAGGGGGGTAGGGACTTGGCTTCAACTTATGGGTTGTGCCACCTACTATCATTCGGTCCTTAATTTTGGAGATTGGAGGTTCGGAGGTTGCCCAGGGATTCAGACTTGGAGGTATTGCTAATAGTATCTAACTATGGAGATAGTGATGCGAGAAGAATGGAGGTTGGTAACGGGGAAATACATTGATATTTGAACTAAAGAACGGATACAAGATTGGAGGACTATTAATACCTCGTATCCTAATTGTATCCTAAGAACATGTAACAAGAAAGACATAAATGTAGCACAAGAAGGATGTAAGAGTTGAATAATAATCAGAGTTCAGAATGGGGTCGGAGGTTTGGTTTGAGTGAGGCACAAGTATTCTATTTTGGGTCATAAATGGAGATTATACTCTAAGAGACAAACAACAAGGACTAAAACAGAATATAATAGTTGCTTTGGAGTTCGGAGGTCTGAAGGTTCAGAGTCTTGGTGTTAGATCTCAGGGATCTAACAGCTATACATGATATGGGTGCCACAACTCTGTTGTGCAATGCCTCTGATTTCTAGACACAGAGGTGGGTTTTGACTGGGTCAACTAAGGTGAGATCAGCATCACTTTGGCTCATGAGTGTGGTATTAAAGTCAACACCTGAAGGGACAGGTCCTTGTTTTATGTTTATCTCTGTTCTTCAGTCCCAGTATGATAGCGCCGGCATGAATCAACTGACATGATCATGACTACTTATAAGTTCCTGAATGTTGCCTAGCTGAGTATTTGTGTCATTGTTATAAAGACTTCCCAAAATCAGCGAATCCAAGGGACGGCAAATACCGGGAGATGCAGACAGCGTGCTAGCAAATCACAGAGAGATTCGAGCTCAAGTCAATCACAAGGCCACAGAAGTCGACAGAAGACAAATATGGGGTGGTATGAGGCCACAGTAATTGCTTGATTCTGGATGATACAAATAAGTACATACACCACTTGCACCATCAGACCACCAACTGGCTATTCATACAACTACGTACTCCTGGGATATTCAAGGGCCATTGTTACCCTTGCTTGAGTGTGGTTATTCTCCCAACCACTACCTCATGAGTATTCCGGGGTTGTGGTGATGAGAACCACAACCTTCCATGCATAGTGTCACATTGTGTCCTATGATGACTTGATCATTTGACATCAAGCTTTTCATAGAGTGCAGGCTTGTGAAGACACAAGCCTGCGCCCTATGAAAAGCTTGATGTCTCATCACAATATCTTCCTCCCCCATGTCTCAGTTGTGGCTGTGAAGTTTCCATTGTTGACTTGCAATTTTACTCCCCCCCCCCTTTTCACGCATATGGGGCCACCAGGACATCACCCCCATCTGCCTCAGTGATCCCTCGGGAGATGTCTCATCTGGCACATAACAGTGCCAGTGAGTTTGATCCTCATGCTCAGGAAGGTAGTCATCCTAAGTGTATGGATGATATCCATGCTAATCTCCTTCTTGCTTGACATCAGCTCACCCACCATTTCCCGACAATTGAGTTTCCTATCCTGAACATTACCAGGCCACGTTCGATAGGATGGCTTGTATGTGGATCACATCCATGTGCTGACTACTACTCATGGTCCCCTATGCAGCCACAGCCATTGATGATTGCAAGCAAAGGGGCCCCAACTCTTTGCATGGTGCCACATACATTGCAAGGGATAGAGCGTCAAGCCATCAAGGCAGCCATTTTGGGCTTGCCTTCATCAAAGCTGACATCCATGGACATTTCTATTGTGCTCAAAGCACATTTCTCACTATGCAAAGCTATGAACAACATCAGTTGTCTCCTTTCTTTGTTTCTGCCTCCTCTCAACACCTGTGTGGTTTCTATCTGTTCTCATTGGAGAAGCTGGGTGCCCTAGGATAATTTGTATTTCGGTACTGATGGCTTGCTGGTGTTTCCAGAAGAAAGTCAGATATGTGTTGAGTACAGACCCTCACTTCATGACCAAAGGGTGCCCATACAACATCCCTGGTCTGAATTGTGTTCTCTCATGGGAGTGGATCAAGGAGAAATGGAGGAGCTATTTCTTTTGATTGATTTGTTATCCCCCCCCCCCTCTTCATGACTCAATCAGGCTGACTCACTTTCTGACTTGCAAAGGAGAAGATAGGGATCAAGCATTTAACTGTGATTGGTGGAGATTCCTATTGTTCTCTTTATGACTCATATCACCCCTGAATGACTTACCCTTGTTCTATTTTAGTTAGTTTTGCCTCATTGTTTCACATTGATGTTCTATTTTTGCAACTTTTATTACAAATTCTCCATGCCTAACCTCTTTTTGACACATTCTCACTTACCTTCCCTAGTGTAACTTTCCCCTTTGTTTCCTTTTTTGTGTTTGCATTCTCACTATTAGTCAGACTGCTTGCTCATCATCATACTCAACTCATCACATCATGTTACATTGTTGTAGCTCAGGGATATGTATATAAGGACTCAGTCTCTCTGTACAAATTCAAGTCAAGTTCAGTTCTCAAGTCAAGTTCTCTCTTAAGTCTTACATCCAAGTCAAGTCCCAAGTTTAGGGCACCAAGTCAAAGCCTTGTCACAGGACACAGCCTTCACACACGTCATATGTCACATGTCACATGTTGCAGTCACACATGTTATCAAGAAGTCAAGAAGTCAAGAAGTCAAGTTGTACAAGTCATTCCCATTCTCAGCACCAGTCAACCACAGTACTAGCCTCTTTGCCACATGAATGACTGTACTATATTTACCCTAAAATCCAATCTTGACACATGTCCAAGCTCCGAGGCCAGGAGCCAGGAGGTCTCTTCATCTGTTCCTTTATAACCAGCCCACTTGACCAAGTACAGCAACTTGCACTTGCATTGTTTGTTAATCCTAGAGTGTAGTATTTTGGAGATCTTGTACTTGGGTTCCCCATCAATGATGATCGGAGGGTCAGGTGTTAGAGATTGGTTTGGAAACTCATTCAGGGTTGCAGCTTCTAGCATTGAGACATGGAATACTGGATAAATGGATTGCATGCTGTCTGGAAGCCAGAGTGTATAGGATATGGATCCAACTTGAGCTTTGATCTCAAAGGGACCTAAGAATTTCTCTGAAAGCTTCTTGGATTGTCTTTCAGAGGTGGGGTTTGACATTGATCTGCAGAGGTGAAGTATTGTTTCTGTGCTTCAGAGATGGTTGTTTGAAGGTGTTGGTGTAGCTTGTCAAGGTCTATGGCAAATTCTCTTGCTTTGGTGGAAGCAAGGTCTCACTCCAGGTGTATGGAGATTTTTGGGGGTAACCTTTGTTGGCAAAGAAGGGTGATATGCCAGTGGTGACATTCAGAGAGTTGTTGTAAGCTGATTCTGCAATCAGAAGGAGACCGGACCAGCTGTCTTGCTGGTAGTTGCAGTAGATTCAGAGGTATTACTCAAGGGATTGATTCATACATTTGGTCTGTCCATCACCTTCAGGGTGGTATCCTGATGTGAAGTGGAGTTTCATGTTGAGGGCCCTTCTGAGTGACCAGAAGGAGGACACAAACTCCAAGCCTTAGTCAGAGGTCACATGTGAAGGAACTCTGCTTGGAGAAGATGTGGAGGACAAACATTTTAATATTTATTCTATATTTTTTTTTGATAAAAGAAAAAGATAGCTCAAAGGTTTTATTTCCTTCATAAATGCAGTGCTAGGGGTGGCATGTGTGTCGGTTAATCAATGATGATGTAATGTGGGGATCGGTGACAATATCTGATGATGTCCCAAAAATTCAGCTCAGGGTCTGTTGGCGTCAAGATGGGCCGTCGGTCGAACAAGAAGAAATTTGAAGTCTGGTGATGAGTTGGAGAGATAAGCAGACAGTCTAGTATAGCTAGCTTTGTAGATCATAGCAATTGTTAAGGAGAATGATAGGGAGTTTTCAAAAGGCAAGTCTAAATGCCCTGAGCTTTTCTATGTGTATCAAGAAAGATATAATCCTGGATGAAGCATATCATATGGGAATATTATGGTACTTATACGAGAAGATTTATGGGTGTTCTTTGGAAATGTTAAAAATAGAGATGGAGTCTTGGAAAATTAGTAACTAAGGGGATGGAAATATTTTACTATCTGTGGAGCAAATATTGCAGAATTATGTTTGGATAGTAAAATAAAATCTGGAAAATGATCAGTTGTCAGGGGGAAGAAAATTGTGAATGGGGGGATTGGAAGTATAATTTTCGATGACAAGTAAAAAAAGATAATCAAGAAAAATGTTTGTTTCTTTGACATAATAATGTGAAAGCTGCTCCTTCTTTTTCCTATTCCATATGCAATCTGATTCATTGGAGATGTTTGATGTGTTCCTTGATTTAAATCCTGTGTCACTATTACCCTTGTACAATCTTCTATAATCCCAACATTCCTCTCTGTTCTATTTTTATTATCCCAGTAGTTCAGGTGCCTGTTCACCATGTAACCAGGCTGATCGATTATTGGTGATGAGTGTGCGGGGTAATCACATGCGTTACCCATCTGTCCATACTCATGATGTCATAGCGCATCTATGACTCACGCGGGTGGACTGAGACAACAGAGGATGTTGTCTCATGGTTTTTTCCTTGAATATAATAGATAAGACTCTCTTTTAAATATTATCCCCAGCTTTTTATGGCTGAGAGAGAGAAAAAGGAAGAAAAGGATAAAAAATGACATCACAATGTTTTTATAATATTTTTATCACAACAAAACAGCTTAGCTAGGATCAGAGCAGTGATGGTGTCAAAGGTCAGAATGAAGATTGACTGCTTAGAAAGTCAGTCAATGATGACAAGGATGGTGTCATATCCAGAGGAAGGAGGAAGCTTCTCAATTAAATCCATGGAGATGGTGTTCCAAGGTCACTCCAGAATGGGGAGTTGCCTGAGCAAGCCATATGGATGATGTCTCTGTGACTTTGAGCACATACATGTAGTGCAGAACTTAACATAGGACTTAATGGAGGTTCAGAGTTTGGGCCAGACATAGTCTCATTGGACCAGTTACAAAGTCCAGTTCTGTCCAAAGTGTCTGGAGATTGGATGATCATGCTTATACTGTAGCACTTGGAGTTGGAGATCATTGTTGTCTGGTAGATAGATCCAGTTATCTAGCAGGAGATGTCCTTTGGGGCTGAGGGAACATCATCCTTTAGGTGATCTGCCAAGGTCAGATTGGAGTTGACAGAGGTTCAGATATCAAGTGGAGCTGGTCAATATCCATGGTAATAGCAGTATGGAGTATGGGGGCACAGAGTGATGTAGCTCTGAGTGACAAGATGAGTTGTTCAGAGGTGAATACTGGTCAGAGGTTGTGCAGATTAATGGCTGCATAATCATTTTCCCCTTCTTTAAGGTAGATGTCCCATCATCTAGTTAGAGTGTCAGGTTTGGTTCCAAGACATCCAGGGCAGAAGAAAATGACCATATTTAACTGAGACAGGTATTTGGACCATTGGACTTGTCATTGCGTAAGGAGCTTCATCATTGAAAAGTGTTCCAGGTTTTTGTGATCAATAACAACATCAATCAGAGTCAGAGATCCTTCAAGGTAGTGTCACCAGACCTTAAATGCTTCAAAGGTTGCCATTAATTTCTTATCATGGACATTGTAGTTCTGTTCTGTGGAGGAAAATGTCTGAGAGTGGAACACAATTGGATGTATCTCATTGTTGTCCAGAGATGTTATTGAAAGGAGGGTAGCAAGTGTGTAGTCAGAGGTGTTGGTTTCAAGGATAAGAGGAGCTTCAGGTATCCAATGCTGGAGGATCAGAGCAGTGGTGAATGTTATGAATATAAATAAATCATCTATTAACGACAAATGCTGATAGATTCTGGCGTTTTATCACTGGGATATTATCTGCAGATGACCTTGATATGATCTATATTAACCCCTATCCCTATCCCGCTCAACACCCATTACCAAGACCGAACGTATATAGGACCAAGCCTGTGACATCATATCCATCACAAATGTCAACCTAATTGTCAACGTTAACGTACATATATATTGAAGTGACACCTATATCCCGGTCCAATATCGCTCAATCTACCCTGCACATACATACGTCACATAGACACCTCGTATCTAATTATAGATGCATGTCATCTCGAGACGTCCCTACATCGCTGTCGCTACATGTGGGACAAGTAGCCAACATGTTTCCCCTATGTCACTGTCAGTTTGTGATTTACATTCACTACTCCCTATGACATTCCCCCCATCCCATATAATTAGTCTTTTGTTCGTTACTTACTGCACCTCCACCCCTGCCATTTCATTACATAAGCAATCCAAGAAATATTCATTGTGTCAGTCAGAAGTAGTTAAATAGTCCAAATCGTGTACAATTATTTCAGTAGTAACAATACTCACCTCATACAAGTTGACCGAAGTTCTTAGTCAAAGTAGTAGTCAAGATAACTAGCATATATTGCAGTTTACTTAAAATTCTCTCTCATAACAGACCTCTGTTTGATTCAGCTTCATTTGAAGCTTGAATTATATTCTCCTATTGTATAAACAAACCACATATCACAAGAGTGAAAGCCTTCTTAAGTGCATCGAATGACTTTTGGCATTCTTCAGAGAAGACACACAGAGCACCTTTCTGGGTGAGACATGTCAGTGGGACTACTAGGTTGGAATAGTTGAAAATCAAATGCCTATAGAAATTGGCAAATCCAAGGAAGGACTGTATGTCCTTGACCTTTCTCAGTTTGGGCCAATCCTGGATAACTTGCACCTTTGTGGAGTCCATCATGAGTCCATTTGGGGACATAATATATCCGAGGTACTCAATGGTATCCATGTGGAAAAGGCACTTGTCAGCATGGGCATACAGGTTGTTTTGTTGGAGTCTTTGGAGTACTTATCAGACATGCTTCTGGTGCTGGTCTGGGTTATCAGAATATATGAGGATGTTGTCCAAGTATACTAGAATGCATACATCCAACATGTTGACCAATATATCATTCATAAAACATTGGAAAGCAGCCAGTCCATTGGTAAGTCCAAAGGGCATAACACACCATCTGAATGATCTGTATCAAGTTCAGAATGCAGTCTTCCACTTGTCACCTTCACATATTTGGACAAGGTGATAGGCATGTTAGATGTCAATCTTAGTATAGATATGGGCCTTGTGTGGCATATCTAGGAGGTCAGAGATGCAAGGTAAGGAGTATTGGTCTTTCTTGGTGATTTGGTTGAGACATTGGAAGTTGACACATAGACAGAGTGATTTGTCTTTCTTTTTGGTGAAGACTACCAGAGCGCAGCACAGAGACCGGGTGGGTCAGATGAAATCCTGGGTTATTTTAAGACAAAATAAATATAAAATATTGTTTTTAATAAATTGAAAGTTATATGCCTCATTGACACAGCACCAAATAGGGAACACATGCCAATGACACAGTGGGGCACATGATGTGAGGTATCAGCAGTCAGCCTTGGGGACAAACCAGGGATTTGGCTCAGTGATGCTAGTAACAAAAATATATGTTGCTCGGGCAATCCTGGGTCAAAAGATGTTCGGTTTCGAGAGCCTAGGACTGTAATGATAACTAGCTTATTTCTAGGATGCTTTGGGGCTGCCAGAAACAGCGAGTAGAAGCCAAGAAATAATTTCTTGGTGTTTTAACAAGTAAATATTTGGACATGTGCAAGATAAAAGTTCTGGCTGATATTTTGTCACTGGTTTCATCTAGGAACTATGGAAGCATTTATACTAAAAATTATTCTAAAAATATGTTTGAAGCAAAACAATAGGTGAGGTGGAAATGAGTTGCAGGGATGGATGCATATAGGCAGGGTGGAGCAAATATTCCCCTGTTCATGTTGAAACATCAGATGTATAGGGATACTACCTAGGATGTTAGAGGTGAAGTTCTTCGAATGAATGACAATGACAATTAATGAATAGAAGAATAGGACAAAAATAAATAAAAATAAACTTGTGAAAAACCTCTAATCTGAATTACTATTTTCTGGACCTGTTTTGTAAGCATTCAATTGAGTGAGTGTATGTGATACACCACTCCCTTCAAATTCCATGGGTTCTGATGACCCCATGTAGCAATCCCCATGCTGCAACTATATATTCTGTTTTGCTTGTTCCACTGAAGGTTTGGCACTTATATAAGTGAGCTGACCTGGTGGTTGTGTGGGGTAATCACATGTGTGATCCGATCCATGATCCAGTCTCAATCCTGTGACATAGTGGGCATCAAAGGGCAAGTGAGTGTGGTCCAGCAATGTCTAAACTGCTATGGGTTTTTATCCTCCAGATAAAAATCAAATAATTTGTCCAAATGTTGTATTAGCCTTCTGGGACTAAGGGTGATTTGATAGAAATATATTTATGATTTATTTTCATATTTTCTTTATCACAACAGGTTAGATGTTCTTCCAGGAATTCTTGGAGGGTCTCAAGTTCTTTCTGGGAGAGGGAATAGATCAGACTGAATGGTGGGGTCATTCCTTCTTCCAGTTCAATCTTGAGATTGTAAGGCTGATGGGATGCAAGTTTCTTGGCTTTGGACTTGCTGAAGACATCCATGTATTCACAGTACTCTTCCAGGATGCTGCTCATATTGACCAGAGTCTTGTCTGAGTCGAGCTTGTCTGGTCTAGAGACAAGGAGCTGGAATGTTTGCATGTCTTCCATTTGGGATATGTGACCAAATGCTGCTGCATTGATCATAGTGATTTTTGGAGCAGCAAGTGGGGTCAGAGTTTTGGTGAGATCACAGCTGGAGCTAGTGTCTCTGTAGGTACCAAAGATTCAGCCTGTAATGGAGCACAGAATAAGATACTGCCCAAAGCCCAGTCAATCAACAGATTGAAGCAGGTGAGCCAGTTGTGTCCTAGTACTGCAGAACAGCTGGAATCCAAAGAAGTGACATAGAATGTTGTGGAGTGTTGTTCCCTGGAGGGAAAATGGATCAGAAGGTTGACCACTTGACAGATGATGTTGTTAGTCATACTGTCAAACATTCAAAGTGGGATTGGAGGTATGTCATCTGCTTGGAGTTTGTGTTCTGAGACAAAGGCAGATTCAAGGAAGCTATGTGTCAAGCCAGAGTTGAAAAGGTTCAGGAAAGAGATGTTTGGAATGAGGTCAGAGGTTAATCAGAGTGTCAAGGAGTTTGGACTAAAAAGAGCAGATGCATTGAGTCATACTATTGGGGTCACACCAGGCATTACTATGCAGTCCTCCTTCAGTGTGAGGTTTGGAGGGCTGCTCAAGAATTTCTTGACTCTAGCACAGACTTAGTGTTGGAGGTCATCTTCTCAGCAGCCTTGGCAGTCAAGGCAGCATGTGCCTTTGTGGTGGTAGCAGATGCTTGGGAACATTCCTTTGCCGTGTGTCCAGTGAAGGAAAATTGCATGACACGTATCCAGAAGCTTCAAACTCCGAAGGAGTCTTTAAAAAATCCAAGCTCCACACATGTCTATTTCATCTCAGCCTTTTCCATCATCTCAGTTCAGCCCAGCCAGATGACGAAGCCATACCTCATCAGTTCATTGTTATCCCCATGCCAGCCATCAACAACACAGCTTCAGACACTATTCCCCTTCAGACTTTTGAGTCTCCAACATCACCCTCACTCTCACAATGGTCACTTGATTCGGAAGATATTTGAAGACATGCCGAGCTACATCATATGCTTTACCCCCAGTCACTCAAAGCAGCACGGCTATCGATGAAGAAGTCACATCCTTATACTCCAAAATCATATGCCATTGGAGATTCTGTGTTTTTCCATGATGATGTGCAGCCTTTCATGTTCCTTGGATATACAGGTAAGGTTGTTCACAATGAAGGAAGGAAGAATATGAGGCAGAATTCCAGGCTCCATACCCAACCAACCCTCCCACATTGATCTGACTCAACCTTCATCATAGAGTTGCTCAAGACTATATACTGTTATTCTTTTAATCTGAAAAGCAAAGCGAGGTTGAATTGTCAGTTGTGTTATAGTGATAGGGGAAAAAGGCCGAAAGGTGAATAGACTTGATGAAATAACCCTAGCTTATGACTCAAAGCTGGAAACTTGTGATAAGATAGACTTGGAGGTTCAGAAGTACTTGAAAGAGAAAATAGGTGTAAGAAGTTAAAAGTTCATCATATTGTTAAAGCATATGCTTCATACTAATATACTAGAAGGTAGAATAGGAGTTAAAGGGGAAAAATAATAACACATGTGATAATAGAGCCCCTGGCTCTCTAAGGTAAGGAAATGGTTCAAGTTTGCTGCACACATGGACTTGAAGGTAGAATGGAAGTCTAATCAGTGTAAATATCAAGGAAATGAAATGCTACACCTAAAAGATGCCTCAACTCAGTTTACTATGCATATATGCGCCTTGAATAGATGGTACATGCTGTTACATGCCTCAACTTGGTGTTATGCATGAGAGCACCTCGGATAGATGGAGGAAGAAAAGAAAATGGATAGGATGTTCAAGATAAGGAAGTAATGTCCATGATAGAAGTCTGGATAATAATGAATGGGTAAAGTAGAGGAGGATGAGTAGAACGAGGGTGGTAGTGTAGGGAAAAGGTCCATGAAAATAAAAGAGAATAAAATTGAAAAAATGTCTTTATCATTATTGTTTATAACATATACAACTGTCTCCCCCTTGCATTATATCATGGGAGTGGATCAAGGAGAAGCTCAGGAGTTATTTCTGTTGTTGATTCATCACCCTCATTCTTATGACTCAATTGCATTGACTAATGCCATGACTCATCTCAGAGAAAGTGGACCATTTGTACAACTATGATTGGTGGATATTTATAGTGTTCTTGTTATGACTCACTTTGTTCCAGAATGACTCACCTTTTTTCTATTTTAGTTGGTCTTTTCTCATCATGACTCATACTTGTTCTATTTTTAAATCTTTTATTACTCATTCACCATACTTTTCCCCTATCTGACACATTCTTGCTTACTTTTGCTATTGTAATTTCTCCTTTGTTTCCCCTTTTGTGTTTTGTGCTCTTGCCATGGCTCATTCTGACTCAGACCTGCTTGCTCATCGTATGACTCAACCCATTGTAGTGCATGACATCATTGTAGCTTGGGGATGTGTATATAAGGGCCTGCTCTTTCTTTACAATATCAAGTCAAGTCCCAAGTTTAGGGCACCAAGTTGAAGCTTTGTCACAGGACATAGCCGTGCATACATCACAAGTCACAAGTCACAACTCGTTCTCCATTCCAGTCAACCCACAGTAGTAGTCTCTTTGCCTCACAAACAACTGCATTATAGACTGTCCATGTAGAAGGACCATTACATGCAGGCTAATAGGTATTATTCCTGTTAGTGCATCTTTACTGGTCCTTCCACAGAGAAGACACAGATTGTTGTCAAGGTGGTGCTGTCATTCTTGTGTCATCAACTTGCCATCTTTACTGAGCTTCAAGGAGAGGTTGGGGGGTCCGTTGTTGTTGTCTGGAGGATCCAGAATCTCCAGAGTGGTTACCAGAGTTTCCTGCCTTTGGAGTGTTTAGAGACCTCTTGTTGGTATTCAGAGTTGGGTTTGCTGGGGCCTTTGCTTTGTTGGGTCAGTCATTGGACTTGGTAGTTGTTGCTTCTCGAGTGATTTTGGAATGTCATTCACAGTAACAGGCATTGATGGTTTGCACCATAGTTTGAAGTGTAGCAAGGGTGTTAGGTTTGCCCATCCATGAAACTTCATCCTCGATCCAAGCCAGGAGTCCATTGTAGCACTGTTGCTGTAGTACAGCATTACCCCATTGGACCCTAGTGGCACATTGGTTGAAATCAACAAGGTATTTGGCGACTTGTTGGTTGTCATGCATTTGGAGGTTTTTGAGCTCAACCTCAGCTTCAGCTTCAGGGTTGTGAGGTATGAAGTTGGTCCAGAGCTCAGACTTGAATTTGACCCAGTCATGGAGCTAAACTGGGTCTTTGGCAGGGGAGACTAAGCCAGGTTCAAACCAGTCAAATGCTGTCCCCTTGAGATATTATAACATATAGGTTACTTTGGTGGGATCATCAACAAAAGCTTCTGGCCTGTCATGGAAATTCAGATAACACTAAATGAGAAAAGGTCGGAGCTTATGAGTATCAGCTCCATCACAGGGTTCCAGTTCTCAGACTTTCATCCAAGCAGAGGATTTCTTGGAGGCCAAGAGGTTCTTGGCCAACATCGCAATAGCTTCTGCCAAATTCAGAGGTTTGTCTCTGTTATAAAATCAGGCTCGTGATATGTTGTTTTATGATCCAGTGTTTTCAGGGGTTTTGGCCCCTTTCTGGTATTGTATAAATAGTTAGAACATTAGCTACAATAATTCATATGGTTTCAGCCTGTCCCTCATGTCATTGAGGCCAGCCATGCACTCGAGTTAATACACATTGAGTCTTTCTCTCTTCAAGTCTTCTATTGCCATTTTCAACATTTTATCAGTCTCCATCATCCAAGTTGTCTCATTGTCAGTTGAAGGGGTTAGTTGGAGATTGGCAAGGTGCATCACATTCCTCATCAGGATGCTGGATTTTTTCAATGGAGGCATGACTAACCCATGGCAAAGATTTGTTGAGTGGAAGGAGACCAGTTCAGGCCATACTTCTAGTGACAGCTCAGGGAGGCATAAACAATAAGGGTAATGAGCTTGAATATACTGTTAAGTTCATGGATGTTACCCAGAACTTTGGAGATTGGATGTCCAGGGGTTGGACTTCAAGAGGGTTTGAGGGGGGTAGGGACTTGGCTTCAACTTATGTGTTGCACCACCCACTATCATTTGATCCCTAATTTCAGAGTTTGGAGGTTTGGAAGTTGTCCACAGATTCAGACTCAGAGGTATCACTAATAGTATCTAACTATGGAGATAGTGATGTGAGGAGGCAAGGGATGGTAATGGGGAAATAAGTCAATATTCAAACTAAAGAGCCAATACAAGATTGGTGGACTATTAATACATGGTATCCTAATTGTATCCTAAGAACATGAAACAAGAAAGACATAAGTTGCATAACAAGCAGAGTTTGGAATCAGATTGGAAGTTCAGATTGAGCAGATACAAGTAATCTACTTTGGGTTGTAACTAAGGATTATACTTTATAAGGTATATAATAAGAACTGAAACAGAATATAATAGTTACTTTGGAGTTCAGAGGTCTGGGGGTCCAGAGCTTCAGTGTTAGATCTCAGGAATCTAACACACCAGCTATTACTCACACAGAACCTACTGGCCTCAGCCACCAAGCCAAAGAAGCCAAAGAAGCTTGGAAGTAGAGGTGATGTATGTGGGTATGCAATGTGGGTATGCAACAGGACACAGATGGTGAAATGTCACAACATATTTCAAAGTCTGCCTATTTACATAAGCAACCCACAATTGCCCTGGGTGCTATGGATGGGCACCATACCATAACCTGTAAGATGACAGTCCACTGATGGTTACATCCCATCACCATCAGCCACCCATCACTGTATGATTTTGATGTTCCTACTGTTACAGTACAGCTGGAAAATGGCCATATACAGTATATACAGTATCTTCAAAATGCTAAGGATGATCATACATTACTTCAACTATTCTACCATTCAAACAACTGTGTCATTGGTGTCCTGAGTGACATACAGCTTTTTTTGAGCACCATGAGCATGCAGATTGTCTCTGGTGCAAGCCATGAACATCTAAGTGCAATAGAACTGCACTGTTTGTGTGGTCATGAAGTTGAGGTGAGATTTTATGTTCATGGGATGAGGTGCAAATGGATGTGCCACCAGGCAGACCTGCAGGTATAGCTAGCTGAGGGTTGATTTTTGTCATGCAAGAACACAAGTATTGTACATAGCAATTTTCTCACCAGATTCATGCCTACACAAGCTATATAAATACCAGATCATTGGTTTCAATCCAGGGATGTCTGCAAGATCATATTATCCTAACTTCGACTATACAAAGAAATATAGATAATTCTACTATGGCTTTACCCTCTTCTGCCATTTTTATAAGGAAGGACCACACCCATGGGTAATAATATACAGAAATTAGCATGGGGCCTTTTCAAGGGATAGGCATTACAGAGCAAAGATCAAAGTACATGCAATTTATAGATACATTTGACCATGTATGGACCATTGTGCTAACTGAACATGCACAAGCCTGAGCTCCTGCATTATACTTACTATCTATTTTTGAACCTGTAATATGGCCATGATGGCTGTATTGTATAGTACTGTAAAGCACATGCTCAGAGGTCAAATGGTTATGGCACTGTTGACTACCTACCCATAATATGGTATGGCACTGTAACCATGTTACAGCACCCATAAAAGCTATATATATAGCCATGGTGCCCATCCCTACTGGGAGCAAATTTAATATATAGATGAGTCTTGGTACCCATGCTTTGCATGGACAGGTGCAAATGGCCTGGTTATTTGATCAGGAGTTAAAAACCTTGGTATGGGTGCTTGGCCACCTGTTACATAACTTATGATTACAGGAGAAATACTCACTAAAAAAATACTCAGGTTAGTGTTTGGTGATAAAGGAAGGAAACATTGATCCCCTGCATATCATACAGTAGTGACTACGCATCTTAATAAGTGCATGTTGTTGGCTAGCCTCCTGGGAATGAAAAGAGGTAAAAGTTAGTCTGGAGTCTATTGCAATCCTAAGCATAGATTTCTTGATTGTGTGGATGGAAAACCTATTATATGCATAGTGATATAGACTTTGAAAGTCCATGACTTACTGGAAAAAGGATAGTTGTTACTGATGTCACTGAGAACAAGTTATAAATAGGACACTTACATGGCCTGGCTCACATCCTACTTACCATTCCAAATAACAGATTGGGATTGGACATTTAGGGGGTGAGATTGTTGATGAAAATGGAGAACTCATGTTGCAGCTGTTAACCAGGAATTGCAGAGACAGCTTGAAAAGTGAGCAGCAGCCATAATAGGCCCAAGGAGATTGTCACTCTTCATGGTGGAGAGCATGACAGGAAGACACATCATTTTAATATCTATATATTTCTATATTTTTTTGATAAAAGAAAATAGCTCAAAGTTGTTTTATTCCTTTGTGAATGCAGTGCTGGATGTGGCATGTGTGTTGATTAACTGAAGGTGATGTAATGTGGGGATTGGGGGTGATATGTGATGATATTCCAAAGATTCAGCTCAGGGGTTCCTTCAGCGCCAAGATGGATTGTCGGCCAAACAAAAAGAAAGTTCGATGTGTGGCGATGAATTGATGGAGTAGACAGATAATCTGGTGTGGCTAGTTTGTAGATTGTAGGAATTTGTTAAAGAAAATAGTAGGGGATTTTCGAAAGGCAAGTCTGAATGCCCTGAATTTTTCTAAGTGTATCAAGAGAGATATAATTCTGGCTGAAGAATAACATACAGGAGTATCATGATACTTATATGAAAAGGTGTATGGGTGATTTTGGGAATGCTAACAATCGAGACGGAGGTCTGGAAAATTTGTAACTAAGAGGATGAAAAGATAGTACTATCTGTGGAGCAAATAGTGCTGGATTTTTGTTTTGGATAGTAGAAAAAATCTGGAAAATAATCAGTCATCAGGGGGAAGAAAATAGTGAATGGGGGAATTGGAAGTATAATTTTTGATGACAAGTAAAAAAAGATAATTGAGAAAAATGTCTGTCTCTTTGACATAATAATGTGAAAGCTTCCCCTTCTTCTCCTATTCCATATGTGATCTGATTCATTGGGGGGTGTTTGATGTATTCCTTGATTTCAAAACCTGTGTCAATGTTACCCTTATATGATCCTCTATAATCGCAACATCCTTTTCCGTTCTATTTTTATAATCCCGGCGATTCAGGCACCTGCTCACCATGTAACCAGGCCGATCAATTATCGGTGACACATGTGTGGGATAATCATGTGCGTTACCCATCTGTCCATATTCGTGATGTCATAGCGCGTCTACGACTCACGTGAGTGGGCCGAGACGACAAAAGATGTTGTCTTGTGGTTTCCTCCTTGAATACAACATATAAGACTCTTTTTAAATAGTATCTCCAACCTTTTTATAACTGAAAGAAAGAAAGGAAAGAAGTAATAAAAGGATAAAAGAAAAGTGACATCACAATGTCCATTACAGTACCTTTTTATCACAACACATCATATGTTTCAGCATATACGCCTTAGCTGTGTTGGCTGCACACAGAGCTTTTGTAATTTTGCCTAAGAGGCTGACATGGACAAGCTTGGCTACCAGGACTTCTCAACATAGTGACTGGGCAGGAGGAGATCTGAGTGGATCTTTTTGGGCTAGAATAAATCACAAGATTTTGAATTATGGAAACATGGCTTCTTTGTATGTTTGTTCTCTGCATGAAGTAAATTAAAGTTTGCATGTTTTGAGAAAGTCCACAAGTTTTTGAGTGTTGAGTTTTCAAAATTAACAGTGCTCTGAAAATTTTAATTTTCAGTTTTCACCTCTGGACATTCTATGGCCACCGGTCAAATTTAGTAGTTTGCATTCCTCAGTTTCAAAAAGATTTTTTAATGCAAACTATGAGTGTATAAAAATAGTTTTTTTTTGCTTGTGCATCCTCTTGAGTACAGTATGAAACCATCCCAACTGAACTGTCACAACATTTCAAGGCTTTTACAGCTGCCAGCTGGTGCCACCTCCCTGGATATACAGTGATTCTCAGATTCAATGCTTGCACCAAACCTATGCTGAGTAAGTTATAAGCATCTGCATGCAACTAGGGAAGCAGTGGCAGTTGATGACGTTGATGAAGGCCATGCCCACAATTGCTTACAATAGGCACCACCACAGTTATGTACTTATTCATCTTCACAGCTGCATATGGAAGTCTGTTTGCACAAAAATGCAGTGTGCATGTCCAGAGCAGTTCTGTGTGCTGTGAATTAGTAATGAGCATTACTTGTTAATTTGAGCATGGGCAATAAATGCAGTCTGTGTGCACACATGTCATGACTGCTGTTTTTCAGATCTCAAGTTCAGTGAATTACATTGATCTCCCCAGTGTCCTTCCATCACACTGATATCAGCAAGGCCTCTGCAGTCAATCTTGCCCCTATTTGCTGGTCACTGAACATGATCTTTACCATTGTGCCACAATACTTCACCCTCGTTTCGCATCATTCACATCGCCCTTATAGTGTGCAGGGTCACTGAGTACAAGCAGGAGTCCGGTCTAGCTGACAGGTTTCACTCACAGATCCCATCAGTTGCTGTGCCCCATGGAGGTGGTTTGACCCTTACTCTGTGTCCTAGCATGCACTACTCCTCTACAGTGTTCTAGTCCCTCTCGATCTGTCCCCCCCTGCATTCACTTTTTACTATAAGTACTTCTATTCTGCCTGTATAATTCTCTAGTTAAATTATCATATGTCTACCTTACTATTTTGACCCCTTACTAGTAGAAAAAACCTTAGTACAATGACCTACTCCCTCATCGGTAGTTGTGTCTGACAGTAAGCTCAAACCTTTGATCTTATTTGCTATGCCCCTTTAGGGGCATTGCCAAGACCGCTATTCGCAACACTTTGCAGGAGTGTTTGGATCAGTGAAAGGACCACCTGAACTGGGGTGACCTTTCCTCAAGGATGTGCATAATTCATTGCATACTACACTTGGGTTATTCACTACGACTGTAGGCCCATGTCAGAATTACACTGACATTATATCTTTACTCCAAAATTCCAATCTTGACAGCACGTTCTGACATGTACTTAGATATAATGACATGAGCAAAGCAAAACCAATATATTTTGATTTTTATGTGAGCACGCATGTGCGCTTACATACAACAAACCATTGGTAGCAAGAGATGTGGTATGCAAAACATTTTGAAAATAAAGTAGATTGACTATACTAGCCACATACCATTCTCTAGTGAGTACACAAAAAAAAAAAACCAAAGCTTTAAGAAAGCAATGATCCTTCATACTCCCTGATCTGCTTCAAGGCATCCACTTTCATGTCATCCTTGGCCTCAAATACCTACTGTTCTTCAATGACCTCCACAGCCTTCAGTCAACATGCAGTAGTTACACCAGTTAGAGGCATCATCCCAAGCCTTGCTATCATTTCTGTAGGCAATAATGGGTATTCAGGATGAGAATAGTACCATGCTAACCTGTTCCACCATGCAGTGTCCCAGTTGGACTGGCATCCAGTAATGGGCTTCTTGCAAGAAGGGTCATGGGCCATAAATTTTAGGGGATTAAAAGCAATAAGCAATTGGTGGGTATGGATGGCAGCTTGGGTAGATGTGATTATATGGCTGATAGGATGGCCAATGAGCCTAACATCCTCATACGGAATATGGTTAGTGGGCATCATTAGTAGTTCATTGAATGCAGGTCCCATCCAGTCGGAAATATGAAATCTGAGGGCCAGGGAAAGTCTGACACAGGGGGATAGTTTCAGGCCAGGGTTTGCCAAGGCTTGAATGGCAAAGGTACATGCAAAGTCCATTTTGAGAAACATGGAAAGCTCAAGGATTTTTTTAGCACTTTAATATCTGGCATTTGAACAGGTGCTTTGGATCTGACATTATCATGAGTGAGTTTTTAATGCAAATAGTATTGTACTTACCTATAAAACCAGCACAGAAGGTCATTGAACTTGGAGACTGTGGATGGCTCTTGGAGACAAATGGGATTCTCATCGGACTTTCCCTCTTCAGTACACACTTCTCCCTTGTTCAGGGGTAAGACTAACATGTTGGATAATATGATGGATGAGGGCCAAAGGAGTGAGGTATGAAGTTTGTAAAGGGTATTCTCAATCTATCAAACCCAGTTGTTGAACATGATATCAGTATAGCATGAATAGAATACATACCAGGAAAGTGATTGATCCATCATCAAAATAGTAAATTGCATCTCTAGTAACAACCATCTTGAGTGAGAGTACTCCTTGCTGATTGTCACTAGTGACTGATTTCTCTTTCGGTGGAGTGATGATAGCTGGAAAGGAAGATTCTGGTGAGTCACACATCATCTCAGATAACTCCAATGTTTGTGATGCCATTAGAGCTTCCACTGGAGTTTCTAGCTATCCCTAGGCCAGGACCTCCCCATAGTATACAGAGAACTTACCAGATTATCTCAGATACCTATAAAAATTCATTACGTCTACTCAGACAGGTGTCAAGATTGGATTTCGGAGTAAAGATATAATGTCAGTGTAATTCCAACATGGGCCTACAGTTGTAGCGAATAACCCAAGAGTAGTACACAATGAATTGTGCACATCCTCAAGGAAAGGTCACCCCAGTTCAGGTGGTCCTTTTGCTGATCTGAACACTCCTGCGAAGTGCTGTGAATAGCAGTCTCAGTGATGCCCCTAAGGGGGCATAGCAAATAAGATCAAAGGTTTATACTCACCAACAGACACAACTACTGATGAGGCAGTGGATCATTGTACTAAGGCTTTTTCTACTAGTGAGGGGTCAAATAATGAGGTAGATGTATGATAATTGAACTAGGGAGTTATACAGGCAGAATAGAAGTACTTATGGTAAAAAGCAAATGCAGGGGGGGACTCCTAGAGAGAGGATAGAACACTGTGGAGTCATAGCATGTGCTAGGGCATGGAGTAAGGGTCAAACTACATCTTCATGGGGCAAGGCGGCTGATGGGGTCTATGAGTGAAACCTGTTGGCTATACCAGACTTCTGCACACACTCGGTGACCCTGCACCCTGCAGGGTGGATGCGAATGATGTGACATGAGAGTGAAGTATTGTGGCATCATGGTGAAGATAATGTTTGGTGGCCAGTGAATAGTGGTGAGAGGGATATATGCATGGAGGTGGCATGATGGGATATTTTGGTAATGGCGGGGGTCATGGGTGGCGTGATTGTCTGGGAGTATACCAGGAAAACAGCAATCTTGACAACAGGAAGACAATGACTCATTACACCTACATTTCCACATAGGGCGACTACAGGATAGGATTTTCCCCCTTTTCATGAAGAAATACCTTAGGGTTGGTTAACCCTTGGTGCCTATCTTTTAGGGAAACTCTTGGTATAGCTTGAAAGTGCCATGGCTGGTGCGAAAGAGCAGTAAGCCCTATATATGCTATATATGCAATCGATTTACAACCTCATGACTCATAGGGAGCCATCTAATTGTACCAAAAGAAATCTAGTTATGCTATGGTACTCTGGCTTGATCAGGAGGCCTAGAAAGGTGTTAGATGAAGCGTGGCTCTGTGAAAGCATCTCACCAAATCACCAAATTACTCTGAAGACCCTGGCTCAGCTCTTAGGCATCCATAGGAATACATTGCATTACAAGATTCGTGAGCTTAGATTAAACAACCGTTTCTCAATGCTTATGTATGAGGAGCTTGATCATGTCATCAAGACTTATAAATCTTTGCAACCTGGCTCCAGCTTACAACACATGTTCAGCTTCCTACAGTGACATGGAATTAAACTACAACAAAGGCAGGTGCATGCTTCCCTAGAGCATGTGGATGGCCTTGGAAGAGCACTTTGACAGCAAGACACAATCCAGAGACACAAGTATAAGTCACAGTATTCCTACTTGGTGACCCATATAGATGGACTCCATAAGCTAATACCTTGGGGATTTATAATTCATGGTATTATTGATGGTCATGACCATATGGTTAAGTTTTTTTTTCTTAGAGCTCTCAATTTGCTCTGTTGGCTGACTCTATACTTCACCTCAGGTAACATGACTGCAAGCGAGTACCAACTACTGTGCATTGACCATCCTCTGCATGTTCAAAAAGTCAGTAGCCGAACATGGCTGTTCATTATGCATGCATGGAGATCACAGAGGAGAAAACATCAGCATCACCATTTGGATGATCATGCACAAGGGCCCTAAGTGAGGGTCCTTTATGTGGGGCTCGTGAATCATTATTTCATATCTTATATAGTAATTATATGGAACAATATTAGATCAACTCATAATACCCGCATTGAACGCTTGTGGGTAGAGGTCGCAAAACAATTTGTCTGGCACTGGCATGCCTTCTTCACATGCCTGGAGTATACATCACCTCGATTGTAAAAATCCACTCATCTCTGGCTTTTGGATCACCTCTTTCTAGGTCCCATAAATGCTGATTGTAATGCATTCAAGTCAGACTGGAACATGCACCTGTTGTCTGGCCACAAGAATCACAGTCACTTGGTGCATTTCAGCTCTAATTAAATTACTCATGCTCACGAGAATGAAGGACCTGCAATTCCTCAATCAGACAGAACATGGCCAGGTCATGGATGAATTTCATGGTGTCCATCTGGACATCTTGAACTGGTACCATGGTGTTGAAGGTGAACAGGTCCATTGCCTCCATAATCAAACTGGCACAGGTCACCCCTCAGATGAAGAAGGGTCTGAACCTGAGTCTGAGAGTTCCTCAGTCGACAATGCATATGACTCAAGTGATATGATATCTGAATCATCACAAGCACCTAGTGATGATGATATTGACTCACAATGGCAAATTAAACAGGACATTCAAGCAAATATCAAGCACGAGCCTGTGAAGGTACCTCAAAGTTGCTCACCCTTCATTTAATCAGTACATGAGGTGATCATGTTTGCTGCCCTGGGTGACATTCACGCTGTTCCTGAAGGCTTTAGGCTCAATCCAACAGAGTGGGAAGATGGCCACTATCCAACTCACAAGCTAGTTGCATATGGGTGTCGAAAGACACAGCTTATGGTGACCCTCCCTACAACAATCTGGCTGCTGCAGGCAATTGCATGGGGTCAGGGGCTTTATTCAATGCAGAGAATACCTTACCACTTAGAAAATGAGTAGTTAGACCTGTAGTTTGTGAGAAATTTTATTGCTCATGATCAATTTTGTGTTGAGAATGCAACCTCCAACACTGCACGCCAGCATCACACGAGAGCCTCTTTGCACCTTTTCAGGGCTGCTGTTGGAGTGGCATTCCTTACATGAATTGCTGAGTTGCATTTAGGACAATGTCTCCTTTGTTCTCTCCATATTTTATCATTCAAGCTCACAAATTCATGACGCAAAAAGGTTCTTTATGATGCCGGGGCGACCTACAGCTACAGACCTAGAATTTTTTTCTTTCTGATATTTTGTCGTGTACCTATGCTTGCATGATGATTGTGGACATTGAACTTACTAAGGAGACAGTGTTTGTGTGACCTTGTACACACACCATATATTCCTGTGATGCATAGAATTTTGACCCTGATTGGCTCCAAACATTACTCTCACAGAATTCATGGATAATCATGACACTATGTTTTATGGATGTGAGAAATCCATAACAGAAATCATTGATGTGCCCCAACATTTTCCCTTGCACAAATTGTTTGGCCTTGTGAATATACACACCATGAACCCCTTCCATACTCTGGCTGACCTTCATATTCATCTTACCAAACTGAATCTCACTGATCCAGACCAGTGTCAAGATTGAATTTTGGAGTAAAGATATAATGTCAGTGTAATTCCGACATAGGCCTGCAGTTATAGCAAATAACCCAAGAGGAGTACACAATGAATTGCACACATCCTCGAGGAAAGGTCACCCCAGTTCAGGTGGTCCTTTCACTGATCCGAACACTCCTGCAAAGTGTTGCGAATAACAGTCTCGGTGATGCCCCTAAGGGGGTGTAGCAAATAAGATCAAAGGTTCGAGCTCACCAATAGACACAACTACCAATGAGGCAGTGGATCATTGTACTAAGGTTTTTTCTACTAGTAAGAGGTCAAATAATGAGGTAGATGTATGATAATGGAACTAGAGAACTATACAGGCAGAAATAGCAATACTTATAGTAAAAGCGAATGCAGGGGGGGACAGATAGAGAGGGGCTAGAATACTGTGGAGTCATGGCATGGATTATGACATGGAGTAAGGGTCAAACAACACCTTCATGGGGCAAGACAGCTGATGGGATCTCTTCATGAAACCCGTTGGCTAGACCGGACTTCTATTCTCACTTGGTGGCCCTGCACACTGCAGGATGGATGCGAATAACATGAAAAAAGGGCTAAGTATTGTGACATGATGGCAAATATAATGTTCGGTGACTAGCAAATAGGGGTGGGAGAGACTTCAGAAACCTTGCTGATATCAGCGTAATGGGTGGATGCTGGGGAGATTGACATGATTCGCTGGGATTGAGATGTGGAAAACAGCAGTCATGACAACCAGCTCCAGCCATGCTGGGACATCTATTTCATGACGTGTTAGCAGTTGCAAAGGCTCAGTAACATGAATTAATAAATAATTCACATACAGTCCGGTTCTCCTGTAGAGGGTGCACAGATTTGGTGCATGCTGGTGCAGCTAGTCTACCAGATGACTTTATTTTCATTCATTTGCATGGGTTGGCTTCAATATCTCATGCTGCTTTGCACATTGCTTATGTCATTAACACCTCATCAAACCAGCATGTTCAAGCAAACACACCTCTTTTTGGCTCTCAAACTCTTGTGCTTTGTAACAGCTACTACTGGGGCAGTCTTTAGGCTTGTCAAGAGGCCTCATTGGCTTGTTATTGTGACTGTTAATGATGGCATATCAGTGGCAATCAGTGCAATGTAAGCCCGTATAATTTCGAAATATGTTGAGAAATACTGACTTGATCATTATATAACGGACTAGCAGGATGAGAGCAAGCCTTGCTGGGGCCATATGCAGGGTTTAGGCCACATTTTGGTGTTGTTATTGAGACGGTCCTTGCCATTGCCATGTCATTTAATTCTCAAAGATTCATGGAATTTCCTCCCATGCTGACTATAGCCATTTCTGCATGCTTTGGCGTCGCTGGCATCCTTCTTAAGCTTCAGAATACACCAGTGCTCAAGGTATCCAGCCAAACCTTTAATTTTTTTAGCAATAATGTGTGCTATGTGGTGAGTGAATTTTATTTGGAGAGTTTCAGTCCGTTTTACTTGCTGCAGGTGGTCTATTAGGTTGCAGGTGGTGAAGTCTCACACGTTGCTGTCCAAATACCATGATTGCAAAAATGCTTACCTGCCTGATGTTGCGGAAGTCTGAGCTCAAGAGAATTCTCAGCGTATAACAATTATTATGGCTGGTAATCCAGCATGCAATGTATTTGCCATGTATGGTGTTATATTGGGGAGTTGGAGTTCCTTAGACTTAGTTGCAACTATATGCACAATTATATCCCTTTCTGGCACTTTCTGGTAAGTGGTTATTCTGATATAATGTTTATTTTTCTCACTGGGTTATTTTATAATGTTTTTGGATGTCCCAGAAAACTGGTAGCATTAGCTTGATTGTTTGAGCTAAGAGAACTTACAGGGTACACTGGGAGGGGGAGAAACTAGTAGATCTATGTCAAGGTTATCTGAATTTGGACAATTTATATAGTTTGATTTGAAATGAGCAATAATGTCAAGTGAAAGTGAGTCGGAAGTGATGGAGATGAGGTAGAACAGTTGTCACAGTGTGACAGAGGCATTACATGTTCCTAAGTTTGCAACCATTTCTCTCACCCTCACTTTAATCCTTTCTCCTCTAATACAATGCCCACCACCAGAAACTGTCAGGACAACTCCACTGGCACAGCATGCAACTGCCCCTTATTCTATAAGTGGGCTAGTATTACTAACAATGCTGCAAACATCTGTGATGGGTGTTAGATCCCTGAGATCTAACACTGAAGCTCCAAACCTTCGGACCCCCGAACTCCGAAGTCACTATTATGTTCCGTTTTAGTTCTTGTTGTTTGCCTCTTAAAGTATAATCCTTATTCACAACCCAAAGTAGAATACTTGTACTTCCCTCGATCTGAACCCCTGACCCTATTCCAAACTCCGCTTGTTATGTGCCTCTTATATCTTTCTTGTTCTACGTTCTTAGGATACAATTAGAATACGAGGTATTAATAGTCCTCCAATCTTGTATCCAGTTCTCTAGTTCGAATATTGACTTAATTCCACATTACCAACCTCCAGTCTCCTCGCATCACTACCTCCATAGTTAGATACTATTAGTAGTAACTCCGAGTCCAAACCTCCAGACGACTTCCGATACTCCAACCTCTAAAATTAGGGACCAAACAATAGTAGGTGGTGCAACCCATAAGTTGAAGCCAAGTCCCTACCCCCTCGCATTGCTTCGAAGTCTGACCTCCGAAGTTCCGGGTAACGTCCGTGAACTTAACAATGGGTGCCAACACACTATTTCCTTTCACAGTTTACCTGAATCTATGTCAACTTCAACATCAATGGCTCAGCTCAATGACATCTTCTCTACATACACCACTCAAGCATCTGCAATAGGAAGCTCAAGTAGTGGCCTTGTGAAGAACAAAGGCAAGTCCCATACAGGTATGTTATGAATATAAATTAAATAAAAGATATTAAACAAAATCCTTCAGTAATGATGCCGCTGATGAGTCCCAGTGTTCTATCACCAGGATAGTATCTACAGATGTTTTCACTATATTCTGTATTAACCCCTATCCCTATCCTGCTAGACATCCATCACCAAGACCAAACATATACAGGACTGAGCCCATGATGCCATATCCATCACTATCCTGGCACATGTATCAAACATGCTCTGAGCATACCTGCAATGACATCAGAGATCAGGTCCAATGCCAATCAATCTACCCTGCACATACATACATCATGTAGACACCTTGTATCCAATTATAGATGCGTGTCATCTCAAGACGTCCCTACATCACCATCACTGCATGTGGGATGAGTAGCAAATGTGTTTCTTCTATGTCAGTGTCAGTTTATGCTTTACATTCACTACTCCCAATGTCACACCCCCCATCCCATGTAATTAACCTTGTGTTCATTACTTTCTGTACCTCCACCCCTGCCATTGTGTTACATAAGCGATTCAAGAAACATTCCTTGCACCAGTCTGAACTGATTAAATACTCCAAATCATGTATGATAACCTCAGTAGTAATAACACTCACCCCACACAATTAGTTCGAAGTCTTCTGTTAAAGTAGTTACTGAGATAAATTGCATATATTGCAACTATCTTGAAATCCACTCTTATACCAAACCTCTGCTCGATTCAGCTTCACTTGAAGCTTGAATTATATTCTCCAATCGTATAAATAAAATATATATCACAAGAGGGTACAATGGTGGAAGCTCATAAAGAAGCTGTTGCTGGCCTGAAACAGTTGCACAAGTCCAATTCTGATACAGGACCTTCGAAGGTATGATAAAATGTGTAATTATCTTATATTTTAAGTATACTGATACCTGACAGCCATCCAAACCTCCCCGGAAGAGAGGTCAGCCATCAAAGGAAGCCACTACAAAGACCAGCCTCAGTGAAATTGTCATGATTCCTTATGGATTTGATGTAAGCTTTTCTCATCTTACTCTACCTAGCACAATTATTAACCTGTCAACTCTCCAGTCTGATGGTGAGCTGATGGATGACCAAGCACCCAATGCTCAGCAAAGGGACACACTCATTACCTGTGGGTTCACAAAGGTGGGCAAAAAATCCAGAGACCTGATTTTCAAAAACAACTGGGATTCCTCTCAATTTGATCAGTGGTTACAATGCATGTTGCCTGATGTGTTTGGCCATGAAGGCATTTTGTTCAACCAAAATATCCCCTCCTGGCAGTTACTCAAAGCACACCGTGGACGGCTTTAATTGAGTCATGACCGCCCAGATGGGTATGACCTCCTTAACACAAAGGGGGCCAAGAGCAAAGGGTGGTAGGAGAGTAAATGTTCTTCAGTAAGTCTTAAGCTGTGTGAAATTTCCCCAGCTTACATTCTTTAGTGACATGTGCTATGGTCACCGGCATTGTGGAGATTCCGGAGTCAATGGTGTTGAAGAAGCACAAAGGAAAGAGCAAAGTTACGGTAAAGCAGGAGTGATCAATTGGATGCTGATCATCAACACTTCACTTGTGTTAGATGCCTGAGATCTAACACCGAAGCTCCGAACCTTCGGACCTCCGAACTCCGAAGTAACTATTATGTTCCGTTTTAGTTCTCGTTATTTACCTCTCAAAGTATAATTCTCATTCACGACCCAAAGTAGAATACTTGTACCTCCCTCGATCCGAACCTCCAATCCTATTCCGAACTCCGCTTGTTATACACCCCTTATATCCTTCTTGTTATACGTTCTAAGGATACAATTAGCTTACGAGGTATTAATAGTCCTCCAAACTTGTATCCAGTTCTTTAGTTCGAATATTGACTTAATTCCGCGTTACAAACCTCAGTCCCCTCGCATCACTACCTCCATAGTAAGACACTATTAGTAGTAACTCCAAGTCCGAACCTCCGGACTACCTCCGATACTCTGACCCCTGAAATTAGGGATCGAACGATAGTAGGTGGCGCAACCCATAAGTTGAAGCCAAGTCCCTACCCCCCTAGTACACTTTCGAAGTCCCCGACCTCCGAGTCTCCAACCTCCAAAGTTCCGGGTAACATCTGTGAACTTAACAACTTGGCACAAAGCTTGCCAGATCTCATCACACTCAGTTAAGTCAAGCCACTCACCACACAGCAGTATCAGTATGTTGTTTCTTCTATTTCTTTTACTGCACACCACTTAAGATTACCAAAGTTGGAGATAACAATTACCTTGATGGGTATGCCAACCTACCATGCCAGCTAACTGTCAGTGATGAAGAATACAGCCCAGCAGAGAGTTTTAAACACCAGGTTGACTGTAAGGGAGCCACCTTGCAGGATCTCCAGCATGGAATGGATGATGTCCCAAGCACATCCAGCACACCATGGGGACTCTAATGCATACCTTTTCTTTGGCTTTGCATTAATTACCATATTCACTAACACCTTCACTCACATTTATTAACACCTTTGCTCACTTTTACTAATACCTTCACTCACATTCACTAATACCTTTGCTCACCTTCACTAACACCTTGACTCACCTTCACTAACACCTTCACTGTCAGGGGACGTCCCACTTTCTGCTTCCGAAGTTCCGCACTCTGCTCCACTTCTGCAGTTCCAAACTCCGCTCCATCTCTGCAGTTCCAAACTCCATTCCATCTCTGCAGTTCCAAACTCCACTCCACCTCTGCTTCCAGAACTGCCCCAGAAGTGAAATAGCTTAAGCATGAGCATCCAGGGTTGGCTAGGGATCCACGGAGTGCAGGGTTGGTAGGTACTGAGTGATGGCCCTGAGCATAGTTGGGCGTAGTATAATACAGGCTCACTGGCAGTGGGGACCTTAGACTTTTCTCTTTGGTTTTCCCCTCTGTCAGCCTGTGTGATTGCGTGATCTCCACAGCACTTGAGGGTTGCCCTTGCATTCACTCACTTTCACTAATACCTTCGCTCACTTTCACTAACACTTTTTATTCTCACTAACACTTTCACTCTCTCTTACTATAACTCATACTCACTCACCAATAGTTTTTCTCACTTGGTATATAAGCCTTAAATTAATTATTATCAATAAAAAAATGTTATAAATGTATATCTTGACTGTTATGACGGTCAAATTGCACAAAAATCAATTTTCCCGCATGTGCCAGCATATGTGCCAACATGGGTTACTATGGGTGTTTATGTACCATAACTCTGACAAATGTCTCCAGCAATGAGTTGGCACTACCCTGGAACAGCTTACATGATTTACAACTTAACAGTTTGTGTGACCATTATTAGAAATCTTCCAGGTACATTGGTGCTGTTAACCTCTTAAGTACCTATATGTTGGTCAGATCTAGGTCTCAGCATGCAGCACCTAGCACTTTCCCTGTCTGAGTACCCATATATTGGCAGGATTTCAGAGTGGTGCAATGATGGTGCTACTGGTGTACAGTTGGATCTTTTCTTCTCATTGCATCACATCTTCTCATTATCTATCTTTGGTTACAAAATTTCTCTGGAAATGGCTCTGCCATTCACACAGAAGCCTAATAACTTGTGATATAGGTCCTCCTTATCTGAAACTAGGCAGAATGATTGTGTCACATGCATGAGAGTGCACAGTTCATTGTCAGGATTACTGTTTTCCTAGTATACTCCTGGACAATCATGCCACCCACGACCCCCACCATCACTGAAATATCCCATCACGCCACCTCCACGCATATATCACTCCCACCACTATTCACTGGTCGCCAAACATTATCTTCGCCATTATGCCACAATACTTCACTCTCATTTTGCATCATTCGCATCCACCCTGCAGGGTGCAGGGCCACCAAGTGTGAGCAGAAGTCTGGTATAGCCAATGGATTTCACTCATAGACCCTATCAGCCGCCTTGCCCCATGAAGATGTAGTTTGACCCTTACTCCATGCCCTAGCACATGCTATGACTCCACAGTGTTCTAGCCTCCCTCTAGGAGTCCCCCCCTGCATTTGCTTTTTACTATAAGTACTTCTATCCTGCCTGTATAACTCCCTAGTTCAATTATCATATGTCTACCTTGTGATTTTGACCTCTTACTAGTAGAAAAACCTTAGTAACACGATCCACTGCCTCATCAGTAGTTGTGTCTGTTGGTGAGTATGAACCTTTGATCTTATTTGCTATGCCCCCTTAGGGGCATTGCTGAGACTGCTATTCACAGCACTTCGCAGGAGTGTTCAGATCAGCAAAAGGACCACCTGAACTGGGGTGACCTTTCCTTGAGGATGTGCACAATTCATTGTGTACCCCTCTTGGGTTATTCACTATGACTGCAGGCCTATATTGGAATTACACTGACATTGTATCTTTACCCTAAAATCCAATCTTAACATTCATGTGGGTATGCCACATTGTTTTTGTTTGCTATAGGCCTGAGCATCTCCAACAGCTTCACTGTCTGAAAACTAGGATGATGACTTTGAGTTTCAAGCAGGAGTAGTTGCTAGTGCAGAAGACAATGCACATGATGCAATGGACATGCCCACATGCCCAGGATAGCTGTTTGACCAGGAGGACAGCTAGGATGACACGTATGAAGACAACAATACACAGTCATCACCCGTCAGATGCACCCAAAAAGTTGATGACAACGATGTCAAGGACTGGGATTCTTCTGACGACGAGCTTGAGCTGACACAGCCAGATGCAAGAGCTTGGCCTTAATGGGTTTGAGGAAGAGGACAAGACAGTCACAGTGTGACCCACCTCCCAGGCTCCAGAACCTGCACTGCCACTGCCCATCCCACCCTCACACTCTACCCTTCATTTCCAGGCACACTGTGCTACCACATTCAACCACATCACCCACTCTATCCATGTTCATGATCCCCTCTCAATCACTACACATGATCATGCCTTCATTTACTCCCAAGATCCTCTCATGCCAGCCTCAAACAGCTCCACACCACACCTATCAGCGATGTGATCCTACCTGCATGTGGTGGGATCAACACTTCCAAGGAAAGGTCGCCATTTATGCAAGAAGAGTCACCCTCTGGAACCAGATATATTTGAGCTGGAGGACTGTGAGCTCGACCCAGTCCAGGTACCACTTTCCATCCCAGTCACTGCTCCTGAACTTGATGTCCAGCCACCTACCACGCCACCATGTGCACAACTGTGTTGACTTGGACTTGGGAGCTGCTTCACCTACACCTGCACCTGGTGGTTTGGTGTGACAAAGCAGGGGAGAAAGTACAAGCAGGCTAATATCATGCTGGCAGGACCACTGAATTTGTTCAGGAAGAGATGACAACCCCAGTTGTCTATACACCACAGCTGACCCCATCTAAATGGGGAGCTAACCTGGGTCTGTGGTGAAGGAAGGAGCCTACAGATGGTGACAATGACAGGGATGTAGAGGGAAAAATGCCAACTCCGTGCAGTTGCTCCTAGAGAATGGTGCAGATGTCAAGCTGGTAGAGCAGACTATGAGAGTGGGGTGCAAGCAGCAGTGTTAGGGGGCCATAATAAGATCGTACAGTTGCTCCTAGAGAAGGGAGGCAATGTGAATGCTCAAGGTGTATAGTATGGGAGTGCACTCCAGGTGGTGGTGTTATTTATGACATTGCCCAAACTCTTACCCCGAGTACATATGCCCCCCACACAGAGCATGGATAGTACATGGGAATGGAGTTATGTGTGAGATCAGTGTAGAATCAGATATAGGAGTACTGAGGTACCTATGTGTCATACTGGCACAGAGGTGGATATAGACATGTCCAGAGGGTAAGGTTATCTCTGAGTAGTTGCATGATAAGGGTTGAATCCGTGTAGCCTGTGTATATAGCACTTCCAGACAAGTGAGATCATGCAGCAATTGCATCATTGAAAGATGGAAGGCCTGTGAAGATTATCAAGAATTTCAAAGTAGGATACTGAGAAATTAAGGGAAAAGGCTGAGACAGATAGGGTGTGTGGGAAGTACTTCAGTACCTGCAACATCAGGAGTGGCTTCGTAAGACTCTAACAACCTGTCAGCACTGCCTATCACCAGTAGGCCAGCAGGATTCCAGCAGCAGAGGCAAAAGAGGAAAAGATACAGGAGGAGAACGTGGGTAGTGAGGATCAGTTGGCAAGGGTCTTAGATGCAAGTCAAAAGAATGAGTCATGCAGTCAGGGGACAAGATGAATTAAGCAGTAGTACCGTACTTCAGCACCTGCAGTGGTGTTGACATAGACAAGGAATGGCAAGATCAGAATTGCATACTACTGTGGTTCAGATTGTTCGATTTGGTACATTATTGTAAAGCAGCAAAAAGGACAAACAAGGATTCTCAATTACTTGGAGCTGCCATGAAATGAGTCCAATAGCCTAGCATTTTTCACAATGAAAGCAATCTATTAGGTCAAGGCATTAAAGGGGTAATACTGGTAGCTATAAATAGAAGGAGAAGCTAATGAATGACTTAATCATGAGATACTTATGTGCAGTAGCTTGCATTGAAGGAAAATCAAATGACATGCATCTAAAAGCTTCAAACTCCAAGGAGTCTTTAAGAACTCCAAGCTCCACACACGTCTATTTCATCTCAGCTTATTCCATCATCTCAGTTCAGCCCAGCCAGATGACTCAGCCATACCCCATCAATTATTAGTTCATTGTTATCCCCATGCTGTCCATCAACAACACAGCTTCAAACTCTATTCCCCTTCAGACCATTGATTCCCCAACATCACCCTCATTATCACAATGGTCACACAATTCAGAAGATATTCAAAGACACACCGAGCTTCATCATATGCTTTACCCCCAGTCACCTAAAGCAGCACGGCTCTCAATGAAAAAGTCACATCCCTATATTCCGAAATCATATGCCATTGTAGACTCAGTGTATTTCCAAGACAATGCACATCTGTTCACGTTCCTTGGATACACGGGCAAGGTTGTTCACAATGAAGGAAGGGAAGAATATGAGGCAGAATTCAGGGCTCCATACCCAACCAACCCTCCCATGTTGATCTGACTCAACCTTCATCATAGAGCTGCTCAAGACCATATACAACTGTCTCCCCCTCATGTTCTATCATGGGAGTGGATCAAGGAGAAGCTCAGGAGTTATTTCTGTTGTTGATTCGTCAACCTCACTCTTATGACTCAATTGCACCAACTAATGCCATGACTCATCTTGGAGAAGGTGGACTATTTGTACAACTATGATTGGTGGATATTTATAGTGTTCTTGTTATGACTCACTTTGTTTCAGAATGACTCACTTTGTTTCAGAATGACTCACTTTGTTTCAGAATGACTCACTTTGTTTCAGAATGACTCACCTTGTTTCTATTTTAGTTAGTCTTTTCTCATCATGACTCATACTTGTTCTATTTTTGGATCTTTTATTACTCATTCACCATACTTTACCCCTATCTGACACATTCTTGCTTACTTTTGCTATTGTAATTTCTCCATTGTTTCCCCTTTTGTGTTTTATGTTCTCACCATTACTCATCCTGACTCAGACCTGCTTGCTCATCATATGACTCAACCCATTGCAGTGCATGACATCATTGTAGCTTGGGGATGTGTATATAATGGGCTCGGTCTTGCAGTACAATAACAAGTCAAGTTCAGTTCTCAAGTCAAGTCTCTCTTAAGTCTTACACTCAAGTCCAAGTCAAGTCCCAAGTTTAGGGCACAAGTCGAAACTTTGTCACAGGACATAGCCACGCATACATCACAAGTCACACATCACAAGTCCTACGTCATCAGTCACATGAAGCCAGGTTATCATCACAAGAAGTCACCTGCGTTATACCCTAGAAGAACAGGTTGTATGACTTGTTCTCCGTACCAGTCACCCACAGTAGTAGTCTCTTTGCCCATGAATGACTGCATTATAGACCGTCCAGGTATAAGGACTGTTGCGTGCAGGCTAATAGGTATTATTCCTGTTAGTCCATCTTTAGTGTGTAAAACATTCCTAGAAGGAGAAAAAGGGAGCTAATAAAATAATTGTGTAGTTAAAAAGGAATGATGTCATAGACTTATTACGCATGATCAAATGATACCAGCCCCAGGGTCATCTGCTGTTCTCCACAGACTTCCAAATCCACTGAACTTACCACCAACAGACTTTGTCTTCATTTCTGAATCAAAAGCCTCAAACTGCACCCCCACTTCAGGGGTGCTAATAGTAGGGGTTCATTTGGGAGGCTCTGGGGTCATAATTTCTTGTGGAATGGGGTGGGAGGATCTTGATACTTGCTCACTATTGGAACTAACAATGTATACAGTGCCAGATACTAATCATCCCAAAGTCAATACACACACTCCAAATATGTAGTCAAAGAGCTCACCAGAATTATTTTTGTGAGCATTTTCAATATCAGAAAGCCATTGAATGTCTTCTTGGTCTTCATTTCCCAAACAGGGCTAGTGGTGCAGGATTCAGACATGTGTTTTTTTTTGACCATGTGTTATGCCTATGGGTTGGTTCATGATCAAGCTCTGCATCCGCTGTAGAGACCTTTCTAGCAAGTCATTTTATTTTTTTAAGGTGATAATGGATTCACTTACAGTTTACTTGGATGATATAGATACGCCTTTCCCCTTCAGTTCATGTATGACACTACTCAACCATGTTTGTGAGACTAACCAGGATCACAATCAGCTGGTGACAGTACAGAGGCATAAGTTAAAGCTTGCTTTCCTACCATCCCTTGCTTTTACCACCTTTTGCATCCACAAAGTCATACCCATTTGGAACTTCACAGTATAGTGACAGGTGCAAGCGGTTTGCTTTTAGCAGGCACCAGGCCAATGCATCTGAGTGTTTGACATCTGCTGCCTTATCCATATGTTCAAAGGCAGCAGGTATTATTTCCCATAGCCAATCATCCAACTTGCAGGCAGACCAATCATTTGAGAATTCCAGCTCACCTGGATTGCCAAACTTAGTGAAGCTGGCTCAACTTAGCTGATCAATCCATTGCAAGCTAGGCTCAGTTGCCTCATTAAGAAGTACATCCACCTGCCACATCAAGGTAAGTCATTTTATCCACCTGTATTGAATTTACTCACATTGATTCCTTCAGGCATTATTGCCAGCATTTTCACACTCATTGACTGTTCTGTGCATTTTCCCTTTTTTTTTTGTTGTTTTCTTGAATGGCCCTTACCACCTTTCTGATTCAACTGCCCCACCAATGAGAATTAAGATTAAATTTGAGAAAGTTTAAGGTGACACATACCTTGTTATTACCAGCCTCATTACCACTCACAGCTGTCTTCTTGAGGCCAGCAATAGCCTCCTGACATGCCTCATCCTCACTGGTTTGGGCTTTCCCCTTACCTTTCATCCTTGCTTTGTCAGACCCACCCACTGTAGCAGCCTGTGCTGTAAATGTTGAAAGTATGTCTTCAAAAGATTGATTGGATGTAGATGGCTGAGGTGCTGTTATAGTTGTGCTATCAGGTACTCAATGCCATGCAACCAAGTGCAAGCATCCAGCATATATGGTAGCCTCGTTAATACTGGTGTTAGCCCTGGGGACAAAATGTGGACATGAGCAGAGGGAGCCATCCTCTGCATCAGGATGCTTGCACTTCTGAGCCATGGGAAGGAAGAGTTAGATCCATGAAAGAGAGAAATGTGAACACTTGGGTAGATGTGACAGTGAATTTTATGTTGGATAATGTCCATTGTACGTTTCTCCTTGTTAACACATTTTATAATGCATTTTTCATTGAAAGGCTAGATAGTATATGATGCAGTGTAAAAAATACCTACATTATATCATCTCTGGAAGGTGCAATCAGCTTCATTGATGTCAAGGATAAATATATTACATACCAAAAGTCTTCTTCCAATTGATAGAGCAATGTCTGCATAATATGAAGACCTTGTGCCCATGTCACTGCATGGGGGTACCATATAACTGCTGGGAGCTCGATAACAAGCTCTCATGCCTGATGACCCACATGAATCCTCTCATGCATTGGATAGCCTGATTCATCCCATTCTGTTGCTACAACACCATATGCCACTAGGATTAACCCTGTGTTATATGCTTGATCAAGTGCCATAAAAAATATAGCTTCATAAATTGGGTTGTTTAATGGAGGGTGGCTTTGGGGGACATGGATAGCAGGGTGGTTGATTGATATTGGCTTGTACATCCATCATCAATTGGTCATGTAATGCATCATTATTCTCATCCTCATCCTCCTCATCATCAAGTTCCACATTGGAAAGGCTGCTGTCTGAGTCATTCTCATCATTGTCACCAAGTTGTATGTCACTGTTTGAGTTGGTTTCATCACCACTGAGCATCCTACCATTTATGTCAGAATCTTCTTCATCAGAAGGGTGACCATCCCCTGTCAGGTGACCTTCCCGGTGGACTACCATGCCATCTGTTGAGTAGTACTGTTGAAGTATGTCTGGGTGAACATTCTCATACTCAGATACAATCTTGCCATTTTTTACATCACTTAGAAACTGCACATCCTGTAAATTAGTATGGGATTTTAAGCCATAGTTTAATTGTTTTCAAAACCAATGGAACCTACTAAGGGGCTCTGGTCATTCATACTAGACATCAGATGATTATTCCAGTCTGCTTTGAATGTATCACAGTCTAGATTTATAAGATTGAGGGAAAGGGCATGTAACAGCCACAAGTGGTGAGGGCTGGAACAATCTAAATGATACAACCTTTCAAGATGTCCAAAAAAAGCACGCCAACGGCAGCTAAATTGGGTTGCAACCTCAACCCATATACACTCAATGCATGTATTATAGGTTGACCTACAACAGTTGAAGCGTAAATATCCATAGATAAAAAAACAAAGCAAGACTTACAATCCCCACATAAAAGACCCATGTGATAAATGACAATGCTGGATCATCCAAACTGCAAGGTCAATGTTTTTGCTGCCTCAATCCCCATGGACACACAAAGGACATCCATGCTTGGCTACCACATCCAAGAACATATTGAGAGCTGTACTGGCACAATTTAGTACTGGCATGTAAAGCAACCATTTATGTATAATCAGCATATGTTGCCGATTGCTCATGAGGCAGAATACATGCCATATGATCATGGCCATTCACACCTCCATGAATAACAAATCCATACTGTATTAACTTGTGCAATCCATCAAAGTGCCAAATGGCATTAGACATTATGAATATGTACTTGCGGCATAGGATGGCATCATGCTGCCAAAGAGCTTGTCCAAGGCTGTCAACCAATTGTTGTGATTTCCTAACACATTCCTTCTGTACCTGTACACCATGTAAACCTAAAAAACCCATGGTGTATCAAAGACCAGAGTTGGGATGAATATGCTTATAGATTTACCCAAGAGATCCAAATCCACATCATTTAGAGTGGAAAAGCATCTGCTGAGGCCTAATTCTTCTAGATTATACCTCAGGGTATTCCAATGGATACCCAAAAGTTGAAAGAGGACTTTCATAGTGATGCAATGCTTCATAGAAATGGCCTCTCAGATCCATTCAATATTCAGTTTCTTTGTTAGGTGACCAACACATCCAGTATGAATAGTAGTGGTAAGCTTATCCATAGATGTTGTTTCAGGTTCACTAATATTAGATATACATTCAGGATTAGACTAAACTAACAAGTAGAAAACAATGTGCTTATCTTCAGCTCTTCACACAGCCATTGCCAACTCTACTAGCAACCAACCTAGGCAGTGTGCACCTATCTTGAGCCATGGCTCAGGCAGCTCAGTATGTTGCAAGCTTTTAAGCAGGTAGCAGATACGTTGTTGTAAAAAATATAGATGGTATCTGAGCCTAAGCGAATCACCATCCTCACAATGGAGCACATGGAGTGCCTGTGAGTATGATCTTGAAATGATTTTGTGAGCTCGGTGAATATTGTGGCTCCACTGGCTCAATGGGCCTGGACCTGGTAAATCAGGGAACATGGGTAGTAGGGCCATATTGAACAATGTGTTGGAGTTTACTTTTGCTTTCTCCTGACTTCTCTTGTCATTACTTACCATAGTCTACTAATACTTTGATGACAGTCATTACTTGTCATGGTGAATTTTACCTCGAGGAAGGTTCAGTTACATTACAGGTATGGTATTACAGTAAAGCCTACTTAGGTCACAAACTCAGTGCCAGCTGGTCCAGATTGAAAATGTCTTCTACAAGCTTCACATGTCCCTCCTATGGAAGTTTTCAGTTGTTTTCAGGGACATGTTTGCTATGCCAGCAAGTGCCTCACAGCCAGACCATCGTGAAGGCATGAGTGACAAGAGCCCAATTATCCTGAGTCTGCCACTCACAGTAAAAAAAAATGGATTATTTATTGCAGTGGTTCATGCAAGACAGGTATGAATCAGAAGTATTACTTAACAACTGAACCAAAAACATATAGATACACCTTGGATATCCCACCCTAGAAGGGCTCATTTCAATCCTTGAGCTTGGATCTTTTCTAGAAATAGACATAGCCAGATCATTTGCAATCCAGGCCCTCCCCACACTGTATCTCTCACCGGCTCATCGGCTATCTCTTGTGCTCAGTTTCCACATTAGTGACTGGGTTGAACTGTCATTCAGAGAACTTGTTGCAACACCAATGCATTGACTCAGTTTGGAGGATGCCTCATTGTTAGGTCTCACCATCATGTATTTGATCACCTCTATGCAAGCTGAAGTTCATCACTTTTGCCTTGTGCTCACATATAACTCACTTAAATTGGACAAACATGACCCACTGTGCAAAATGCCACATCTCGGCTGCCAGGCTAGCTGGGAAGCTGCCTGGTGTGATGGCTTTGCATATCACTATCTGCATCTGGACCTCCCCTGCACCTCACACAAGGTGCTTACCAAGTTCAAGTCCACTAATATTATAGGTGTCACAACTGCTTGTTGGCTTCAGGCAGTGGAGTTAATCAGGGAACATGGGGTGTTTGACAGAGAGTATGTCATACTGGAGGAGGGCGTAAAGTTGCTTAGAAAGTTTGAGGGAACTTTGCTTGGTGTTTAGAAATTTCAATTTTAAACCAACCCTTACAACTCTTACTACATTATATCACAGCATTCATTTAATTAATGGCATTAATTTTTGATTATTGGATGGAATAAAATAAATGTATGATGCTGTGTGCACGGGGACATTGCTGTTGCATGCGCGCAGGGACACATTTTCAGCACATGTGGGAAATTTGATTTTTGTGCAGTTTGACACTCATAGACCATGTGCACTCACAAAAAAAAAATATTGGCTTTGCTTTGCTCATGTCATTATATTTAAGTACATGTCAGAATGCACATGCTGTCAAGATTGGATTTCAGAGTAAAGATATAATGTCAGTGTAGTTCTGACATGGGCCTACAGTTGTAGCGAATAACCCAAGAGTAGTATACAATGAATCATGCATGTCCTCAAGGAAAGGTCACCCCAGTTCAGGTGGTCCTTTTGCTGATTCAAACACTCCTGCAAAGTGCTGCAAATAGTGGTCTCAGCAATGCCCCTAAGGGGGTGTAGCAAATAAGATCAAAGGTTCAAGCTCACCAATAGACACAACTAACAATGAGGCAGTGGATCATTGTAATAAGGTTTTTTCTACTAGTAAGGGGTCAAATAACAAGGTAGACATATGATAATTTAACTAGAGAATTATACAGGCAGGATAGAAGTACTTATAGTAAAAGCCAATGCAGGGGGGAACTCCTAGAGAGAGGCTAGAACACTGTGGAGTCATAGCATGTGCTAGGGCACAGAGTAAGGGTCAAACTACACCTTCATAGGGCACGGCGACTGATGGGGTCTATGAGTGAAACCCGTTGGCTATACCAGACTTCTGCTTGTACTTGGTGACCCTTGTTAGATCCCTGAGATCTAACACCTAAGCTCCAAACCTTCAGACCTCCGAACTCTGAAATAACTATTATGTTCCATTTTAGTTCTTGTAGTTCGCCTCTTAAAGTATAATCCTCATTCACAACCCAAAGTAGAATACTTGTACCTTACTCAATCCAAACCTCCGACCCCATTCCAAACTCTGATTATTATTCAACTCTTATATCCTTCTTGTTCTACGTTTATGTCTTTCTTATTACACGTTCTTAGGATACAATTAGGATATGAGGTATTAATAGTCCTCCAATCTTGTATCCGTTCTTTAGTTTGAATATTGACTTGTTTCCCCATTACCAACCTCCAGTCTTCTCACATCACTATCTCCATAGTTAGATACTATTAGTGATACCTCCAAGTCTGAACCTCCAGGCAACCTCCAATACTCCAATCTCCAAAATTAGGGACCAAACAATAGTAGGTGGCGCAACCCATAAGTTGAAGCCAAGTCCCTACCCCCCTCATATTGCTTTGGTCTGACCTCTGAGTCTCCGACCTCCGAAGTTCTGGGTAACATCTGTGAACTTAACATTCTGTGGGGCTTCGTTATTCATAGATCAATTGATGGGCATGATCATATGGTAAGCCTGATATTTATCTGTCTGCATTATTCTTACTGCTGTGTAGATAATGGCACTCCGTGCAAACACAAACAATCAAGCATCAACTGTTCTTAACCTATTTCTAGATTTGATTGCTGAACATGGCTGTCCATCTCGTGTCCATGGTGATCGAGGTGGTGAAAATCTCGAAGTGGCAACATGGATGATCATGCACAAGGGTCCACATCATGGCTCATTCTTATGGGGGTCGTAAGTCATTATGTTTACTACACTAGCAATTTACTAACTCATGCATATCAACTCACAACATAAGAATTGAGCGTCTGTGGATTGAAGTAGCCACACAGTTCGCTTGCCGATGGAGGGGTTTTTTTACACATCTTGAAAAGCTTCACCACCTTAATCACCACAATGCCAACCACTTGTGGCTTCGTCAAGTGCTTTTCCTGGATCTCATCAATGCAGACTGCAATGCATTTAAAGCCAAGTGGAATGCTCATCCCATGTCAATGATGAACAACTGCAGTCCCATGGTGGGTTATTTCATCTTCGCTCTACTAACATGTATCTATATCTAGGATATATGCTTTGTTAGTGAAGCTTCACATGGCAAGCTTGTATCAGAGCACAGCAGCATCCACCCAGACATGCTCTAGCAATACTATGTAGCAGACACTCCAGTTCTGTAGCATAGGTCTCATCAAACCAGAGCAGGTCACCCTAGCGATGAAGAGGACTCTGATGACTCTGAGTCTGAAGCCCAGAGTACAACAGTTAATGAAGAAACAGACAATGAGGTGACTGATGGAGGAAGCTGCCAAGATGACAATGAGGTAGAAACTGCTCAGTATCCATTTCATGACAAAATTGCACACAACATACATGAAAACATCAATCATCCCACCATCAAAGTCCCATGATCTCAGTCACCATTCATGAACTCTGAGGTAGAGGTATATTTTTTTGCAGCCTTGGATCGAATTTGCACAGAGGGTATCATCCCTGAAGGATTTAAAGTGCTTGCTACAGAGTGGGATGATGGTGGCTATTAAATGTATGAGACAATAAAGGTGGGAAGGCATGCGCAATAACTTAGAGTTGAACTGCCTGTTTCGATATGGCTACCACATGCAATCGCATGGTGTCAAGCTCTGCATATGATGCAGACCTTCATTTATCATTTGGATGACAATTAGTAGTTTACAACCTGCTTATAAAAGAAAATCAATATTTCATTTTCTATGCCACAATAAGTCTCCTCAAAACATCAAGTAAACCTTTATTTCTCTCATTCCACCTCATGTAACTGCAGTGTTATCATTCCCTTCAAGACGGTGAAATCTGTGACTGCCCACACTTTGTCTCTAGGGCCAATCTCATTGCAAATGAAGCTAATATGTGCACTGGATGTTGACATTCAGTATCATGGCACCAGCCAAGCACATCCACTGAAGACTCAAGTCAGCTGGAGGCATTGGCTTCAAGTATACAATGTATAAACCACATACTATCTTCCTACACAAGCCAGGTTGCTGCTATTGGGAGTTCTCGCCAGTCTGAGAAGAAAATGAGGGTGACAGAGGATGAAGCATGGGATGAGGCAATCTCTGGCTACAAGCATGCCAAAGACAGTGACGGTGAGACCGCTGGTAATAAGAAGGTAAGCCACTTGTATTTAACCGCTGAGATAATCTTAAGACAATTTGGTAATACCTAGGCCAAATGTAAAGCGAAGAAACCCCAGAAGAAAGCAACCAACTCCATATGGCTGCTTGTCCTCATGCCAGAAGGTTTGGACATAAGTAAATTATCTGTCAGTAAATATGGATTGATGGCTTACAAAAATTTGGCAGGTGGAAGGCAATCTTAACAATAACAGCAAACCTAACCTTCAGTGAGTTGAAAAACTTGTTAAGCTTGGCTTTGCCAAATACAGTGCCCAGGCCAGAGACCTGGAGTTTAGCAACAATTGGTCTACACACAAGCTAGATGACTGGCTTAGGTCAACCTTACCAGTTGCTTTTGACCATTTAGATACACAAATGACCAATGAGCCCAAAGCACACACCTGGCATTTGTGTAAAGCAAACCAATCCCATCTTGAACTACATCACAAGCATCCTGATGGCATTGACTTCAAGGATGTGAAAGGTGGCAAAAGTAAGAGGTGGCAAGACAGAAAGCTGTATATTGGTGAATTTCTGTACTTGATACTACTTAGATGACCACTTACTGCCGATCCTTGCAGTGTCTCAAGTCCTGCTTAAGGAAACACTCGAGCTTCTGAACAATGACAGTAAGGGTAAAGGCAAGACAGACTGGAAGGGGAAAGGAAAGGGGAAACAACTGGCAACAGGTATGCTTCTTTTATCTATATATAGCTACATACAATGCATGAGCTAAATCTATACAAGACTCAGATTCAGACTGTGAGACCGGATATAACACTCAGTCTAAAAAGCTGTGAAAATTGCCAGTGTCCAAGTCTAGTACCCTATCTAAAGCAACAACTTCAGCAACAGCTGAAGACTATGACATTGAAAGGCCAGAGTCATTTGATGTTAAAGCAGCATTTTCATCTACAGCTCTGTCAGGTAAGTACATTATTTTTACCACTAGTTTTTGTGAATATTTATCTAACAAATTAGCAGTGGACGCCAACTCAGATGTATACATCATTAACTCAGATAGCAACTCTCCAGCAAAAGCACTGCCTGCATCGATGTGTCATTGCTCCATTGCTAGTTTGGAGGAAAGCTGTGACGCATCTATGAAAACCATTGACAAGGTATACAGCGGCTTCCGTGCTCTTCCTCCTTCATTGCAGACACCTTGGTCATTTATGACCCCTCAGGCCACCACACCTGCATCACCCCCACCCACTGTGCCACCTGCACTGCCCATCAACTCTGTGCCACCTGCATAAACAATGACCAAGCCTTGTATATCCCTTCATTAACCAACTAATCCACTCCCTGCAATGCTCCTACTTCAATCTTATACTCACCAACTAATATACACTTAACTCTTACTCTCTTTTATTTCCTCTCTCCCACTCATTTCATTGCATCTGTTTTCTACCTTTATTACAGGCATTTTTAAGCAATCATTAATGAATTTTTCCCTTTGTACAAGAGTGGTACCAGCCTGTAGAAGTCACCCAAGCCATGCATCAAGACCATGGATTGTGCATATCCTTAAAGGTACACTCCTGTCTTACCAATGAAAAGCATTCCTATGTACTATCTACACTCCCCTTGACCGGTGACCCCTTCGACACATACCTTTACATCACTGCCACGCTTGGACTCCAGCCTAGTACTGTTAGCGCAACTATGTGCTGCAATATGATATTATTTATTTATATTCTGTTAATTTTAAAAATACTTACTGCGTATTAATACTTTCGATCTGGTAGGATGCGTCATGCCGACTCACTGCCGCAAGGATTTGTCAGACCATGGCACACAACCACCTATAATTACCCATGTTAGCACATACCCAGGCGCGCACGGGTAGCATTTTCGGTGCACGCGCGCAAAATAATAATTGTGCAATTTGACCGCCATAAACTATGGCGGTCGAAATGCACAAAAATTATTTTGCACCTGCGCCCAAGTGAAAAAACACCTGTTGGCGCGGGCTTGTGTGAAAGCACACGATTTCACAAAAATGCATGCGCGCCATTCCACCGCACACTCCCGCGCGCGGTGATGCAGTCTCACACGTGTCACGTGACCTTCCTCCATCATAAAAATGATTTACTAGCCTCAGGACATATAAAAATATAATTTTTTTTGGTTAATATGATGTATGTAGCCCGATTAAAGTATTATATGAGTCTTATAGGGTGCTACATGAGAGTCTAGCTACCCCGAATTGCCACTTTCGAGTCGCCGATTGCATGCAACTCCGAAGGATGAGTCACGCATTCCCAGGCTGAGCTATGGCAACCTCCGGAGGTCATGTGACGCGTCTATGAGCACCCATTGCTTTGTCACTATTTTCCAGCGGAGTTGCGGTGAACTCGGGAGGTCATGTGATTGCGTCTACAGGCACCCATTCGGACTTTCATTTCGGATTTCACTCAACCCTGAGAAATGGTGACAAAGCAATGGATCTCCGGAGGTTGCCATAGATCAGCCTGGGAATGCGTGACTCATCCTTCGGAGTTGCATGCAATCGGCGGCTCGAAAGTGGCAATTCGGGGTAGCTAGACTCTCATGTAGCACCCTATAAGACTCATATAATTCTTTAATCGGGCTACATACATCATATTAACCAAAAAAAATTATATTTTTATATGTCCTGAGGCTAGTAAATCATTTTTATGATGGAGGAAGGTCACGTGACACGTGTGAGACTGCATCACCGCGCGCGGGAGTGTGCGGTGGAATGGCGCGCATGCATTTTTGTGAAATCGCGCGCTTTCACACAAGCCCGCGCCAACAGGTGTTTTTTCACTTGGGCGCGGGCGCGTAATAATAATTGCATTTCGACCGCCATAATAAACCACCAACTCAACGTTATGGCAGCAGCGCTTGGATTAGCAGGCAAGTCGAGGGTCACTCAGGATGTTTCGCAGCATACTAATTGAAACAATCAGCGAGTGTCATTGCGGTTCTTCAGATCACTGGAGCAACTATCAGCATATGTTACAGCTACGGAAGTGGTGTCAAGAACGCATCCAAAGAGAAGAAAAGGCTGCTCGATCGGTTGATGGGATTGCAAGGAGTGCTAGCTGATGTGTTAGAGCTAGTGGATTCTGCGGACCAGGCAGATGACACATCCCCCCGATTGCCAAAGGATGATGGAGCTAACGCATCCTCTCGATTACTAGCTTTGCGCAAGCTGCTAATGGAACCTAATGGCCCACTGCGGGAAAATATCCCCCTTAAATTTGGTGGGAGCCCCATCAATTAATCGATATAAGGGGGATTTCCACCAATATCGCGCCCACCAATATTTCCGCAAAAATAATGGTTGGGCCTGGCGCTCCCCCTCCCCACGACTATTTCAAGGAAATTCCGGGGATCCTCGAAGTGGATAGGTTACCTCTGGAGACCGTGGAATGCCCACAAGAATTTAGCCACTTTTCCTAAAAATAAATTATTGGATTTCCGCGAGTGCGGTCAGCAATCTAGAACTGTATTTGGTGTGTGGCTCCCAGCAATTGGTCGTATCAACGCCGCTGCTAATTATCTGGGACTACCGTCAATAGATTCAAGTATTTCCCCAAATATATCTGGAATTGATAAATTGAGGGACTTGGTCATTTCAATGACATATAATATATAGCGCGTGCAGTAGTTCTACGTGTTCATCTCTGCAACTACCTCGGGGTCTTCAATGAACGCTGCCCGAACTAGATCTCTACTCCTGTCAATAATTCCCCACCGTTTTCCGATCCCTATCTTGACACGGCCTACCACACAGCTGATTGCGGTAAGTTCTATCACCTCCGATTGTGGTCGCATCGTTGTGTATGTAACCTGCTCGAGTGTTGCATCCTTTCCATCTGTGTCACACCTCTGGACGGCTGCAAGAAGGCGTGTCGCTGGGCGTGGTTCGAACAGTGGGTCCCCAGGTAATCGCACAACGAGAATATGATGAAGCTGTCCGTAAAAACATCGAGTTTCAAATACAGGTGCGCGTTTCACTTTTTTGGCATGAATGTCAACGAGCAGGTCAAACTATGGGTAATATTTCAGCTCATGTTCAATGTGTACAATAGAATTACTCTCACTCGTACGAACGATTGATCCCGTCCTAGACGATTGGAGCCGATAGTACTGGTGCGAATACAGTCGCCTCCGTCTGCTATACGGACTTTGCCGCAGCTCTCAACCTCATGAGGGAGGGCTTCCATAATGAAGTTCCAGGGTTTGAGGAATTGGGTGGCCAGGTGGACGGCAATCTGACGACGAAGCTGTGAGTTTGGTACAAAATTGAACATGCGAGGGAATCGGAGGATAGTCAGGGGGTCTGTACAGCTGGTGGTGTTCAGAGTCTACTCAGGAAAATGTCCACTCACATTCAGGGTAGACACACTCCTTACTACTCACCTCTGACACTTTGTCAGAAAAATCCAGTATTTCTTCCAGGCCATATTGAAGAGTGATTTGCGAGATTTGGCTGGTATGCAGAAGCCGATGACTTATTGCTGTGTAAGGTTTAGATCGCGATTTGACAGCTGAGAGTAGTTTGCCGCAGTAGCGTTCCATGGCAAAGGACCAATTGATCCAGACGGGGCCTGTGCGTTGAATATCCAATGGTACATGAAGCATGGCATGAATACATGAGGTGCAAACAGCGAGCCTCTCCTTGCGATACTGGTAATAGTATCTTTGATACCGTGAATAACATGTACATCCCTAAGTGAAAACGTACTTTTCGTATTGTTCAACCCAGCGAATGATCATGTCATCAAGATTCTCAATGTCATCCTCAGTTATGATGAATTGGAGACATATCTTGAGTATGTCAACCAATAGGAGCATATGATTGAAGTATTTGCGTGCGAGTCGGCCTTCGAGGAGATATGGAGCAAGATGTAAGAACCAGAATGACCAAGCTTCGGCTGTAAATATGTGACGTTCAGTGGCAATATTGGGCAATGTCCAACAAAAAGCCGCAGGAATGGTATCTGTGGCGGCAGACGACTCATTTCCAATCAGCCGCCAAATGGCAGGATCGATCTCATAAGTTTCCATGCCAGGATCAATCCCCTTGAAGTGTCCCATCCACAAATCCACAAGCGTAGGGACCACATTCTCCCAAAACAAATGCATGCATTCATGAGGGCCGCTACGACTTCGGCTGAAGCCTGGCAGATGAACAAGAAGAGATTCCCCGTTAAGGCCTTGGGTTTTGGCACGACGGTTGCGCTCTTCTTGAGTTTTACCTACTTCTATGTAAGTGAGGGCATTGCTATAACCTTCATCCATGCGTAGGGGCAAGTTGTGAGGATCCCAGTCCTCTCCTGGGCTGAGATCAAGACGAACAGCGCCTGGAGGTGCTTTGAGAGGATAATAGTAGTTTGTATCGCGATCAGGGTTGCGGCACCCCTGGATCCGACATGTGCGGCAAGGCGAGAACACATTTGGCCCCCTGATATACTGGTTTAGTTTAAATGCTTGCATATCAGCGATCTTTGTGATAAGAAAGGCACGGAGAATGAATGATTCTCGGGCTAGCTCATCCCAGGTGCCAATTCCGTGACCTAGAGAGATCATCTCACAATAGAATGGGAAGATGAAGGAATTTGAGTCTGTGGGGGCATGTGGACCAGGGCAACTGGTCAGTGGCAACATATATAGGAGGTGGGTGCAAATGGCGGGATCGAGGTTATAAATGACAGCCACAAATGGCCATGCGGTTGCAGAGCCACCCCGGACCTTCTTGAATACCTGGACACCATCTGACATAAGTCCTAAAGCTATGTCATGCTTGCCTTCGAACAAGTTGACCCCATGATTGATGCCTTCGACAACCAATTTGGTTTTGATTAACTCCTGATAGTGATCTCCGTCGAAAATATCAGAGTATTCCCCTGCAACGTTTTCACGATTGGCACGGTATGACAGCAGAGAGATCATGTTGACACTCTTGAAGTACCCTTGGAGGTGCGGTATAATAGGCAAATATTCATAGCACATCCTAGGTTTGCCTTTCGCATCAAGACGAGGTTGAAGACATATAGGACAGTGGGTATGCTTTTCAAAGGGGGGGTTGAAGGCGCAACATGAGTTGATGCAGCAGTTGATGATCTGGGGTTTTATTTTGGACAACAGAGCTATGCGGTGATGCATTAGATAAAATGTGTCGAGGTCAATTTTGTTCTTGTATGCTCGTCGAAATCTATTGGTGGCATCTCGAGACATGTTGGCCTCGAGCCGGAGTGCAAACATCTTGATGTTATCAAGATCTGTTTCATCCAAAACTTCTATTGCTGGCAGAATGCCTTAGTTGAAGTTAGACCAAGGGGAGAGACACCTTACATGAGTCAGCCATCTCCATGTCATGGGCATGAGCATACTCTCGCTCAAATTCCTCAAGTACTTCCTCGGCTGATAGTCCTTCGGCATCTCCTTCATCTTCCCAGTCCTGGAGATAGTGTTCTTCCTCTCTCTCAGAATCCCCAACATCGAATTCTTCCTCCGGGACGAGTTCATGCGGGTCAATACATTCCCATATTGCAAAGGTGTCAGGAACCGATGGAAGGGAATCACAATTTACAACCTCGAGTGAGTCTGCATCTGCAGCAGGGTTGGCAGGAAGAGCAATTGGAACCAGGGGCAGATATCCATCAGGGGATTGGATCTTGGGGTGAAATTCATCTATTTCTTCTAATTAGTTATCACGGGCCGTAGGTGGTTCTGGTTGCCCATGTTTTCCTTCAGTGTAAATCCGATCCGCAAGAGTTGCACCATGAACAAGATGGCGATGTATTTGTTGGCGTGTGATATTCCTTTGGCAACCACATGTACACACAGGCATATGTGAGATGGCTACCAGAAGTCTGTTCAATTGTCAGAGCTGCATGCCAAACACGTTAGTGGTGTTGAAGTCACGTGAGCAACTTGACTTACATAACACACGTTGGCTTCGAGCTCATCGGTCACTAGTTGATCCAGGGTCTCTGGTGGTGCCTCCCATTATGTCACCACAAAAGCAACCATCTAAAACTCACCGCAAATTGCATAAATCCAAGAAAAAACTGAGCTCTGGCAACAAAAAAGTCAAAATCAGGCAACACATCCAGCATGCTGGGACAGGCAAAAGCACTCTGGCCCAGGAAAATGAGAGACTTCAAGCTCAGCTTTCCAATATGGAGTCGAAGTACCAAAGTCTTGCTTCTTCATCGGTGGGAGCTCAAAATGCCTGCCCTGGTAAGGCCATTATCCCCAAACCAAAAGGTGAACTTGGGCGGAGCGGCAAAAATAGCAAGAAAAAGGGGTATAACTTGCAAGAGGCAATGGGACTTGGAAAAAAAAAGTCGCTATATAACAAGATTTGAGTGAGCTATTTATTTGACTCGCATATAATCCATCGAGCATATACTAATACATTATCTATCGACAGGAGTATGTTAGGAACCAAGCCCAGGCATTTGAAATGAATGAAGGAACGATAAAGGATCAGGATATACAGAATGTCGGCGCTGTATGTCGTAGGGTGAGAATTTCGGTCATATCCCACATAATTATGCAATTCAGGCTCTCATACATGTTAGAAAGAAGTGGCCCTGGGTTGCCCAATATCAGAGAGATTGGCTGACCATTGATATCATCAAACAATACCTCCAAGGCCGTGGTTACCATAAGCGCATGAAAGCCAAGGACGCCAAGAAGAGGGCCGAGGACAACTCTTCTACCGATGAGGATGATTCTGACCAGGAATTCGACCCCAGTGCTGCTCTTAATGGCACATATGAGAGTGAAGATGATGATGCTGAAAACAACGGTGCTGAAAACAACGGTGCTGAAAACAACGGTGCTGAAAACAACGGTGCTGAAAACAACGGTGCTGAAAACAACGGTGCTGAAAACAACGGTGCTGAAAATGACAATTCTGAAGACGACGACGCTGAAAACAACAATGCTGAAGATGACGATGCTGAAAATGACAACACCGAAGACAACAGTGCTGAAGACAATGCTGGTAACGATGATGCCAGAGCGACCAAGACTTGCAAGAAGTTGTTCAACAAGAAGTCTGAACACCAGGAAGCTGAGGATCGACAGGATGATATTCCAGACACAGACCCCCACACCGTTTATATAGATGAAGATGGTTTTTTCCTGGACTATTATGGGACAGTCTTCGAAGCCAACTA
>QFFB01005034.1:0-17980 GCA_003316465.1 Ramaria cf. rubripermanens
ACTAATAGTTTATTGTTCAGTGCTGCTAAGAAACACATTGCCTTCCAGCTGTATTAACTTGGACCTGGTTATTACACGGATTGCAACCAAGGTACAAATATTAAATTATTTCCGGAGTTGTGCTGCAGCATTGTTTAATATTCTTGAAGCCTCGTAAACGACACGTTCTGATAGATTGAGGCGTTAGCAATAACACCAAAGTCTTGAAGGGTTCCAAAACAGTAGCCTGGGCTGGGTAGTATTGCTGGACCAGTGCTGGGTACCATAGTGCTACACTGGTGGAGCGGTCTGCTGACAAATTGCTGATCTAAGAGCTGACAAAAAACGCCCACAGGCACCACACCTGCTACTTTATACTGTTGATTGGATTAAGCTGCAACCCAGCCAGGGTCTATACACTTACTCATTGTATTAAGCTGCAACCCAGCCAGGGTCTATACACTTACTCATTGGATTAAGCTGCAACCCTGCCAGGGTCTATACTCTTAATCAACCCAGCTATCTTCCACCTCCTTCTCGTGTGACTTGTTTAGTGCATTAATTCTCAGTTAAGTAGTTGCCTTACTGCTTAGCCACCCAGACTAATCCTCTAAGTGAAATTCTGCAGAGTGAGATTGTCAATCAATTTTCTTGTCAATTAGAACTCCAATACCCGAGACGAGCTGTTCAGTTGATTTTCCTGTTCAGTGACTTTCACAAGTCAAGTAGAGTTGCTTGCAAAAGCCACCTCCAGTTGTTCGTTTATTGCAGTGCATTGACATTAATCAGGTCAGTCCACTTACAAACTCACCAGCCAAGTATATTCCCCTTTGGGAATAATCTTGGACCCCGATAGTGTCCTTGAACCTACAGTCTTATAGTTTATTATGCATCGCTACTAAGAAACATATTGCCTTCCATCTGTGATAACTTAAACTAGTTATTGCACGGATTGCAACCAAGGTACAAATATTAAATTATTTCCGGAGTTGTGCTGCAGCAGTGCTAGTATTCTATTAGTCTCATATATGACACGTTCTGATAGATTGAAGTGTTAGCAATAACACCAAAGTCTTGAAGGGTTCCAAAACAAACACACCCTGTAACTATTGTGGTTTGTTTGTGCAAGGAGGAATAAGAATAGATAGCCAATCACCTGCTCTGCTCTGTAAGCTTTACACAGCCTTTGCACAGCCCTACACAGCCCTGTGAGGTTTTGGGGGTTTGTTTGGAAAGGTTGTGCATTGTTTGTCCCTTATCTGTCCAATGGGCTTTGCAGGATTCAAACCCTGGTTTCCTGGCTTTGTATATCTTTGTGCAGCTTTGTACAGTCCTGCACAGCCTGGCACAGCCTTGGTTGCTAGGGCACAGATTTGAGGGTGTGCTGGGTTTGAAGTATTTATGGATGCACAGCTTTGTGTAAGCTATAGAGGCAGAGTTCAAACTCAGTGGCTGAGTATTGAGTTAGCCAAAGTGTCGGAGTTGTGGGTGCTTGAGGGCCCACAACTCCGAACTTGTGAGTTGCGGTTTGTTCCGATAGGAGTTCGAATCGGCTGGACCAGAATAGAGTTGTAGGTCTGTGTGGGCCTAGCACTCAGCAGGACAGGTTTGAGTGTTTTTGAGCCAGGGAAGGCATGTAAAATGGCGAAAAAATAAGGAAAAACTCGAGGAATAATTGAAAGCAGTTTCCCCATCAAAAGCTACATGTATTGGCTAATTTATGATGAGGAAAAAAGGTTTTTACAGAAATTTTAATCCTTTTTTTTCGAGATTTTCCCAGCAAAGGTGGTTCCTACACAGTCTCCCCCATGATCATGTATTCCCCATGATCACGTATTTCCCATGATAACTTATTCCCTGTGATCACGTATTCCCTATGATCACATATTCCCCGTGATCACATATCCCCCGTGATCACATATCTCCTGTGACAATGTATCCCCCACATATCCCTTATGTATCCCCCACATCCACATATCCCCCATGATCAGGTATCCCCCATATCCACATATCCCCCATATCCAGGTATCCACCATGATCAGGTATCCCCCATGTCCATGTATCCACGTATCCCCCATGTCCACGTATCCCCTGTGTCTCCCATGTCCACGTATCCCCGTGTCCCCCATGATCATATATCCCCCATGTCCCCCATGTCCACGTATCCCCGTGTCCCCCATGATCATGTATCCCCTGTGATCACATATCCCCTGTGTCTACATATCCCCCATGATTACATATCCCGCGTGTCCACATATCCCATGTGTCCACATATCCCCTGTGATCACATATCCCCTATGATCACATATCCCCTGTGATCATGTATCCCCTGTGATCATGTATCCCCCATGATCATGTATCCCCCATGTCCACGTATCCATGTATCCCCCATGTCCACATATCTATGTATCCCCCATGTCCCCATATCCATGTATCCCCTGTGTCCATGTATTCCATGTGTACACATATTTCACATCTCCATATATCCCATGTGTCCAAGTATCCCTCATGTTAATGTATCCCCTGTATTAACGTATCTCCCATGTTAATGCATCCCCCATGTCCAAGTATCCCCCATGTCCAAGTATCCCCCATGTCCAAGTATCCCCCATGTCCATGTATCCCCTGTGTCCATGTATCCCCCATGATTATGTATTCCCTGTGTCCAAATATCCCCCGTGATCACATATCCCCTATGTCCAAGTATCCCCCGTAATCACATATCCCCCATGTCCACATATCACCCATGTCCAAGTATCCCCCATGATCAGGTATCCCCTGTGTCCACGTATCCCCCGTGATCAAGTATCCCCCATGTCCAAGTATCCCCTGTGTTCATGTGTCCATATATCCTATGCATCCATGTATCCCCCCTGTCCAAGTATTCCCAGATCAGTACCATATCCCCATATGTACAGTACTGGGATTATGACCATACCAGGATCATACCATACCGGGATCATACCGCACCGGGATCACACCGTACCAGGACCATATCATGCTGGGATCAGTACTCTACCCCCAGATCATCCTATTCCCCATATCTCTAGAACAGTACCATCCCCAGATTACCACATCTTTTTTCTTTTTCACTCTCACACAGGCATTTTATTTATATCCTACCTGAAAGGGTGTCAGGAGGGTGGCTGGTAGATAGTGGTTGAGGGAAGGGCAGTAGCCTGGGCTGGGCATAGCACTGAACCGGTGGAGTGGCCTGGCTATAGCATTTGAGCTCGCTGAACTAAAAGCTGACATAAATATTTGACATAAGCCACCCACAAGCGCCACACCTGCTACTTTATATATATAGATTGGATTAAGTTGCAACCCAGCCAGGGTCTATACGCTTAATCAGCCCAGCTATCTTTCACCTCCTTCTCGTGTGACTTGTTTAGTGCATTAATTCTCCGTTAAGTAGTTGCCCCACTGCTTAGCCACCCAGACTAATCCTCTAGGTGAAATTCTGCTGAGTGAGATTGTCAAATAATTTTCTTGTCAATTAGCACTCCAATACCCAAGATGAGCTGTTCAGTTGATTTTCCTGTTCAGTGACTTTCACAAGTCAAGTAGAGTTGCTTGCAAAAGCCACCTCCAGTTGTTCGTTTATTGCAGTGCATTGACATTAATCAGGTCAGTCCACTTACAAACTCACCAGCCAAGTATATTCCCCTTTTGGAATAATCTTGGACCCCGATAGTGTCCTTGAACCTACAGTCTTATAGTTTATTATGCATCGCTGCTAAGAAATATATTGCCTTCCATCTGTGATAACTTAGACTAGTTATTGCACGGATTGCAACCAAGGTACAAATATTAAATTATTTCTGGAGTTGTACTACAGCAGTGCTAGTATTCTATTAGTCTCATATACGACATGTTCTGATAGATTGAAGTGTTAGCAATAACACCAAAGTCTTGAAGGGTTCCAAAACAACATTGCTGAGACTGCTATTCATAGCACTTTGCAAGTTTGTTTGGATCAGTGAAAGGAGCACCTGAACTGGGGTGACCTTTCCTTGAGGACATGCACAATTCATTGTGTACTCCTCTTAGGTTATTCACTACGACTGCAGGCCCATGTCGGAATTACACTGACATTATATCTTTACCCCAAAATCCAATCTTGACACCCTTATCCATTCATCCAAGGCACTTTTACATGCATAATATCAAGCCGATGACATCAATGCCAGACACATGTTGAGGTGTGCAACAGCATGTATATTTCATTTGAGGTGCACATATGCATATTAAACTGAGTTGAGACACATCTGCAGTATATTATTTCACTTCTTTATCACTAATACTGATCAGTCCTTCATTTTACCCTTGAATCTGTATGCACAGCGGATTTGAATCGTACTTTCAGCTCAGATAGGGCTAGAGGCTGTAACTATCATATGTCCTTTTTGTATTTCCCCCCTTTTAACTCCTATTTCTACTCCTAGTATATTAGTATGAACTATGTAGTTTAATAATATGACAGACTTCATTTTCTATGCGCATTTTGCCTTTGAGTCATAAGTATCTTTGAGCTCTCAATCAGTTATCTGACTTGTGAGTTTCCTGCCTCCAGTACTAGGGCTAGGATTATTCTTATATCATACTACATCAGACAACATCTTACTCTATCAACACTCACTACTCACTAATATTTTCCCCTATCATATAAATTGTACCTGACACTCGACCTCACCTTGCTTTTACAATATCATCAGCAAAGGTGATGTAGTAACACTTCCCGGCCTTGGTAGCAACTGGGGCTGGACCCCACATGTCTCTATACACTTCTTCTCCAAAGATAGAGGCACAGTTGCCTTCTCTGACCTTTGAAACAGGTTTATGGGTTGCTTTGGCATACACACAAGACTCACAGAAGAATGGTTCTCCTGCCGGCAACATCTCAAGCTTGACTCCTGTCACAAACCCTTTTGTGACAAGTCCCTTAGCTGCTTCAGATGAGATGTGACCCATTCAACAGTGAAATTGCTCCAAGGTGAGTACATCTGCAGCAACATTTGCTGATTCAGACTCATGTGAAATATGATAGAGGCCATGGCCCAATTTGGGGATTGCACCAACCTGGTGTCCATCTCACTCTTTAATGGTACATTTTCTTGTGTAATAAATATGTGTGTGTATTTATAGATTGCTCAGAGCATACTGGACCATTCCAGCATTCGAGTGGTGTAGATGATGTGTCTGAGTTACTGAGTCCAGGGATGTGAAGGGGTTGGACCAAGTATTTGGTTCCAGGTGATTTGAGGGATTCAGTACATTTTTGTAGGTAATTTAAATATGTATGTGTGTTGGTAGATATATAGGGAATTGAGTTACAATATGGATCAATGGAGTCCATTAATGCTGTGTTGCCTAGAAAGGGCACAGGGACTAATCTAGTGGATATGGCACTTGCACGATGTGAGTGAGAGGGATAATGAATTGTAGTGGTATTTTGTTTCTGAAAACTAGCTACTTATACAAATGAGTGGCCAGACTAGTTGCATCAGGAGGTAGGGACAAAATTTGTGGCAGAACAAATAAAGATGGGGAGCAGGTGCATATGTATGTGTCTCGGGCACAGAACTGGGATGGAGCAGTCAAGTGGAGTGGAATTATTACATACGTGACATGTACCTATGCAACTGAAAGATGGTTATGTTGTTATGGAGTATGTGACTGGATGGATTGGGAACAGGGGAGAGTGAGTGATAAGGAATGGGGCCAGTATTGGTTAAGGACAGATGATAGAGCTGGTGTGCATGTAGTGCAATATAATCTTGTATCGTGACCGCGTGTACTCACAGAATGAATGTGACACATGCTACATGATATCATCAGTCACTGAACTCTGTTATTTACAACACATTTGCCATCTGCAACTGTTATAGTGAAACCAGTATCATCAAGTCATCCAACTGACATGAGCATGTAGGTGACTTCAGGTGAGTATAACACCTCAGTTAAGTTAAGTTGAGATGTTGTGACTCTGTTAGGCACAGTGATCACCATCTCACCTGTTCCAACAGCATTGAAGCTTGGTCAGTTTGCAGCCTGGAACATCCTTGGGGATATTGCAGCAAAATCTTTTACTGCTTCACAATATGTAATGATGTGCTTTGTACAACCAGAGTTTTATACTTCGATATAAGTGGTGTTTCCTGGTTCCATGCTGTCCTTGGCTTTGACAGCTTGCACATTTTAGGGCTCTGTGACTGCTGCATTGTCACAGATGTTGACAAGCAGATTGCACTCACTTTTGTCAACTTTAACCTGTGACTTGGTATTCATGTCACTTCTAGTATCATTGCCCAACTCAGAAAACCAATTGTCAGTACATTCCTCATCCTCCAAATCAGACTCATAGTTAGACAGGAGTGTAGGACACTCATTCTCAGAGTCATAATGGCAAAGAAAGTGCCCTCATCCTCATTGTCAGATTCAGCAACAGCATTGGCAGAGCCACACCCCTTCTGTGAGTCATGCTTCTTGTCACTAGCAACTCTAGCAGGTTTGGGACACTTGTTCTTATAGTGTCCTTTGTCACTGCAGCTCCAGCAAGTTCCCTTTGGTTTGCACTCAAAACATTTTCCTTTCCTGTTTGGTGACACAGACATTGCTTTATCTTTGTCATCACCCTTTGCACTAGCATGCCCAGAATGACAAGACTGCTGAGCTGCATGACATTCAAATTCCTCAGAGGCTAATGTGATTAGCTCATCAGGGTCTATCATCTTTGTAGTGCTATATAGCCTAGCACCAGCTAGTAGATTTGATGTGAAGCCTGAAAGGTGAGGTGGAAGGGACTTGATGATTGTTGAGCAGTAATCCTTTTCTTCAATGTCTACCTCAAAAGTGGCTAACTCTTCCTTTTTGATGCATAGTCTGCTGAGAAATTCATGGACATTTGCTTTGTCAGGGCATCTCAACTCTATGAAGTGGGAATGCAGATCCACTTACACAAATGCACCCTTCAATGAGAATTCTTTTACAATGAGTTCCTATTGATCTGTCAGAGACAGTTTGCTATGTATGCAGATGGGGGTGGAGTTAGGAATAGAGTAAGTGAGAAGAGCTTTCACTGTTTGATCTTCTTTGATCCACTGAGCAAGGGATTCCTCTTCACCAGCAGCTGGTGGGATACCAACAGCTTGCTGCATGATTGTGCCATCAAAGTGTCCCCACAATCCCTTGGACTCAACAGTATTTTGGAAATACATTGAGAACTGTGTGGGAATTGTCTTAGTAGAAAGAAAATCACATCAAAAAGCATTAAAATCACATAAAAACCTGTTTTGCCATCTCCCATAGCAAATACATGGAGATTTTGGAGGGGAAAACCATTGTTAAAACATCCCTGAATTTTGGGGCATTTTTTGCCATTTATTTTGACCTCACTGGCTCAAAATGGACTTACCTTGTTCACTGCAGAGCCATGGACCCACCAGCACCCATAACTCTGTTTCAGTGCTCTAAACTTAGAACTCCACCCAGGGGTATCCTTTAACCAGCAAACTGGGTCCAAATTCAAACTCCACCCAGATAAAGCCTTAAACAGCAATCCCAGAGCTATGGATGTACAACAAACCACTACTCTGAGATAGCCAGCCCTGCCCCGGCAACCAAGGCTATGCAGGGCAGCACTAGGCTATGTATAGCTGCACAATGCTGTACAAAGCTATACAAAGTCCAAAAAGCAGGGTCCCGGTTCTGCTGCAACTATTGGCTAGATCCTGGGACCAAATGAACCACAACCATGATGTCATGGTCATGGGACCTGTTTTGGAACCCTTCAAGACTTTGGTGTTATTGCTAACTCCGCAATCTATCAGAACATGTCGTTTACAAGACTATTGGAATAGTAAACACTGCTGCAGCACAACTCCAGAAATAATTTAATATTTCTACCTTGGTCGAAATCCATGTAATAACTGGTCCAAGTTAATACAACTGGAAGACAATGCGTTTTTTAGCAGCAATGAGTAATAAACCAAGGTTTGTAGGTTCTAGGACACTATTGGGGTCCAAGCGTATTCCGAATTGAGGGGAATGTGCTTGATAGGAGAGTTTGTAGATGGATTGACCTGATGATCTGTCAATGCACAACAATAAACGAGCGACAGTATATGAGGTGGCTTTTGCAAGTGACTCGACTTGACTTGTGAAAGTCACTGAACAGGAAAATCAACTGAACAGTTCATCTCAGGTATTAGGATGCTAATTGACAAGAAAATTGATTGTCAACCTCACCCTGTAGAATTTCACCCAGCGGGTTAGGCTAGGTGACTAAGTAGAAAAGCAACTACTTAACTGAGAATCAATACAGTAAAGCAACTGTAAGACCCTAGCTGGGGTTAGCAGCTTAGTAAGATAGACAAGTCGTGGATAGAAGAAGCTAGATTGCTAGATCAGTTGGATGCTGATCCAAGGGGGCAGGATGGCCTCCTTTTATATTGTATGTTACACAGGATTACATAAAATGGGGTTCTTCTATCTATTAGGCGAGTGATGTCATTTGTAACTATTTGCACAATCCAGTGCCACCCTGTAACTATAGTGGCTTGTTTGTGCAGAGGAAAGTAAGAATAGATAACCAATCATCTCCTCTGGTTTGCACAGCCCTGCACTGCCTTGCACAGCCTTGGACAGTCCCATGACCATGATGTCTCAGTTGTGGAGGTCCCATGACCATGACATCATGATTGTGGCTTATTTGGTCCCAGGATCTGGCCAATGGTCGCAGCAGAATAGGGACCCTCTTTTTGGCCTTTGTACAGCTTTGTGCAGCTTTGTACAGTTATATATATAGCCTGGCACTGCCCTGCATAGCCTTGGTTGTCGGGCAGGCCGGCTATCTCGGAGTTGTGGCTATTTTTGCGTTCTTGACTCCGGGATCGCCGTTTGAGGCTTCGTCCGGGCGGAGTTTGAATTCGGATCCGGTTCGCCGGTTCGAAGGGTCTGCCCGGGCGGAGTTCTAATTTTGAAGCACCGAAACAGAGTCATGGGCGCAGGTGGGTCCATGGCTCTGTAGTGAACAGAGTGAGGCTTTTTTTGAGCCAGAGAGGTCGAAATAAATGGCGAAAAAATACGTAAAAATTGAGGGATGTTTGAAGAATAGTTTTCCCATCCAACAGCTCCATGTATTTGCTACTGGAAAATGGAAAAACCAGTTTTACATGATTTTAATGCTTTTTTTCGTGATTTTCTTCCTACTAAGACGATTCCCACACAGGACCGGTCAAGGCTGTGCTAGGCAATGAGCTGTGCAAACTAGAGAGGATGATTGGTTGTCTATTCTTACTTTCTCTGGTGCAACACACCACCATAGCTATGGGGTGACACTGGATTGTGCAGACAGTTCTATATGACATCACTTGCCTAATAGATAGAAGACCCCCATTTTATATAATCCTGTATAATATACAATAAATAAGGAGCCCCCTTAGATCAGCATCTAACTGATCTAGCAATCTAGCTTCTTTTATCCATAACTTGTCCATCTTACTAAGCTGCTAACCCCAGCTAGGGTCTTACAGTTGCTTTACTGTATTTATTCTCAGTTATAGGTGTTTCGGGTACACAGGGTGGAGTTTGAATTTTGCGAAAATACTTCCGAAAATAAAAATTTGCCATAGCACATCTAAAACTGTAGATAAGAGCTGAAAATTAGAGTGCTTAATCTCCCGACATAGGCCTACAAATGGATATAATTATTGTAGAGTAAAACCCAGTGTATACAAAATAGGTTAGTTGAAGTAAATACATTAAATAAGACTTTGAATCACTTATTCCTATTTATTATAGCTTCCTGCAGGGTCCAGAGAGAGGCAATAAAAGTTCACCCCCCTGAGATATCATAGGGGTAATTAAACTCAAGACAAGTGGTAGTTCTTGTTTTTGGTACATATATCAAGGTAAACCTTCAATACCAAGAGCATACATGGAGATTTACATGTTCCAGAACCCATTTACTTCAACTGATATATTTTTTATACACTGAGTTACTCTACAAAAATTATACGAATTTGTGGGCATATATTGAAAGGTTAATCACTCTAATTTTCAGCTCTTATTCTACAGTTTCAGATGTGCTATGGCAGATTTTTATTTTCGGAAGTATTTTCGCAAATTTCAAACTCCGCCCTGTGTACCTGAAACAGCTGTAAGTAGTTGCTTTTCTACTTAGCCACCCAGCCTAACATGCTAGGGGGAATTCTACAGGGTGAGGTTGACAATCAATTTTCTTGTTAATTAGCATCCCAATAGTGTTCTAGAACCTACAAACCTTGGTTTATCATTCATTGCTACTAACAAACACATCATCTTCCAGTTGTAATAACTTGGACTAGTCATTACATGGATTTCAACCAAGGTAGAAATATTAAATTATTTCCAGAGTTGTGTTGTAGCAGTGTTTGATATTCCAATAGTCTCTGTTAGATCCCTGTTCCACCTTGGATCTCAGCATACCTTGGGGACTTTGGATCATGTACCTCAGTCCATCAGCCTCACAGTACTTCAGTCACACTTGGTCACACTCTATCATGACATCCCTATTAGTACTCTGTTATTATTAGTTAGATCCCACCCTCCCTGTATCATACAACCACTTAGTCACCCATCCCTGATCTCCTAATCACTCTTCATATATAAGTACATTCCACACCTGTATGTTATTCAGTTCTGATATCAACAAAGTATCTCCACACATAAGTCATGTGCCTCCTTTGCCTCCTTTGTAGGTAGATTTGTCACCCTCAGCCCTCAGGCCTCTCACCTGAAATACAGGGACAAATAGCTGCATGGGCCCAACACTATAAGTTGAAGCCAAGTCCCTCCAACCCAACCCTGCCTCAGCCTTTCAGCCAAGTACCTTGACTACCTCCACCAGTTAGTCAGCTTCTTAACAGTCTCATAAATGACATGTTCTGATTGATTGTGGCATTAGCAATGACACCAAAGTCTTGAAGGGTTTCAAAACAAGAATGCAGTCCAGTTGAGACCATTGGGCATGAGTTTTGGGACAGAGGAAAGGAGGAGATCAGTAGTGGTAAGGGTAGTAGTAGACATGGTTAAAAGGGGTGGGGAGCAAATTCAGGTTTGGTGTGCAGGGTCCAATAACCTGAAAGATTAATAGAACTAATACAGCATTCTCAGTGTCTGAACATGTAAGTCAAATGACTAGTATATTCACCTAATACAGTGTTCTACAGTGTACAGGTGAGTGAGTGGAATGATACAAAAAGCTAACTAATATCTTACCTTAGTATTTGAATGTGTAAGTCCAATGACTGAGGAAGATAGATGGAAGGAAGTAACTACTTATAATATAGTGGTATAGACCAAATTAAGAAGAGAACAAAGAAATGTCTTGCTTTGTACAAGATGCATACATCTCTGTAAAAAGAAAGGAACATCACATGATGTCACGTGGGGGTTATCGCATGTTTGCATATCCAACATGGTCTCCTGCACACATACCAATATCATTGAACAATGACCTCATCAAATCAACTTGTCCTCTTTATGGACATGGGCTAGTTGTGGTTCAACGTCAACGATAATGTATTTGGCATATTCTTATCTGTCCCACCCATGTAAGTCAAGAAAGCGATTGCTACATCCAAGTTATGATGGAACTTACCATCAATGACGACTGTGTCAACGCCTTTGTTGGGTCATGGGCACATCATAATTCAGAGACATAAAAATACTAGGTCTGAAAGCCTTATGGCACGAATTACACTGTTGAGATGAATTCTGGTCCAGATAACCGCCTAGAGAAAGAGTCAGTTCTGTCACCTTGCTCACCCAGTCCAACAACTATGCCAGCCATCTCCCTTGGAGAAGGGGACAGAGATTCTGCCATTTCCTACCCTATTCCAGCCTGTAGATCCCTTGACTTGGCGAGCATGGGGATATGACCAGTGGTTGTTCTTGAAAATGTGCCCTTCCTCACCTCTATCTGCCACTCCTTGCTAGTTCACCACATATCACTCAGATCTTGCTCCTGCTGCAATACCCTCCTCAGTCTCCCTTAGGACACACCATTGCAGACAATTGGGGCCAGTCTCAGTCTTTTGTGAAATATAGCACCTAGTTTTTTTGCTTGGACAGGACGTGCATTGAACAGGCATCACTCCACATGGTGCCTTATACTGGTCAATCTTTTTATGCATGTAGTACTGTATAGTCTAATCCATCCCACATGCTCTGGCGCACTTCAAGTGTTTGTATATCCAATGGTTCCGGTAGTACTATACATGCATGCATACATTCTTTATTACTATCAGCATCCTTCTCATCAATTAAAAACATTTTAATTGAGGTGCCTGCTATGATCACCACAGCTCATTAGCTTTACACAAGTGATCTAGACATGCACCAACGTGGTGTACTGGGTTTGAAGTATTTATAGATGCACAGCCTTGTGTAAGCTATGGAAGCAGAGTTCAAACTCAGTGGCTGAGTCAGCCAAGGTGTCAGAGTTATGGGTGCTTGAGGGCCCACAACTCCGAACTCACAGGTTGCAGTTTGTTCCAATCAGAGTTTGAATTGGTTGGACCAGAATAGAGTTGTGGGTCCATGTGGGTCCAGCACTCAGCATTTGAGTGTTTTTGAGCCAGGGAAGGCATGTAAAATGGCAAAAAAATAAGCAAAAACTCAAGGAATATTTGAAAGCTGTTTCCACACTAAAAGCTGCATGTATTGGCTAATTTATGATGAGGGAAAAAGGGTTTTTCAGTGTTTTTAATCCTTTTCTTCAAGATTTTCCAAGCAAAGGTTATTCCTACACACCCAAGCTGGTTCCCACTTGTACACTCTTCAGCTTCTGGATAGCATGCACACAGTCCACCTGGTCTTCCATGTCTCTATTCTTGAACCTGCCACCCCAAACTCCATCCCAGAGTATATTCAGCTGCCACCCCCATCAGTTGAAATTGATGGTGAGCCTGAGTATAAGATTTCTGAGATATTGGACTCTAAGACCAACCACTGTTGAAGACCCTGTAACCTCCTATACCTGGTCCATTGGGCTGGTTATGAAAGCACAAATGAAGAGATGTCTTGGATCCTCATGACCAAGTTAGGTCATGCAGCTGAGATTGTTACCAACTTCCATCGAGCTTACCCTGCCAAACCCAGACCTTGGTCCCCTTGACCTGATCCCTATCTCTTTATTATATTACTATTCATGGTCAATTTTGTAATTAGTTTCTTAGCTACATCACTAAAACACCAAAATTTGATCTCTTCACCTTCACATTCCTATCCTACATCTATGTTTCCCAAACCCAAATGCCAAAAACCCAAAAACCCAAAAATTCAATCATGTTCAGTCACACTTGATTTCTTTGTTCACCAAATTTGATTTAGTTAATAGTTACATTATATTTCTCTCATCATTTCCTCTTGCCCCTTGTTGTCTCTACTAACCTCCTCATTCTCTTTCCCCTTCTCCGTCTCAGTTCCCTCAGTCTCCTGTTCCTTCTCTTTCCTCTTCCCCTTTGGATCCTGCTTCTCAGTCTCCATTTTCTCCCCTGTATCCTCTGCAATTTTCTCCACCTCTCTCTCCATTTCTTTTCCATCCTCCACTGTCTTCACTCCTGTCCTCACAACCCCAACTTCCACCTCTGAACCCCCAACCCCTGAACCCCAAACCGCTTCACCAGCCAACATCCCTGGCCCAGTGCTCAACCCCTCACCAAGTCCTTTCAGCCTCAAGGCCCCTGCCCGAGGCCCCTGCATCACCCTGCCAGATACCAGTTTTTCCAGCAAGGTCACCAAACCCGCTTCTTCTCCTCCAGCTGTTCTTGGTACATCCAGAGAAGCACCATCAGGATATCCTCATGGATATCTACCAGGAGCCACCTCATCTTGACTGACACCCTCCCCATCTTAGGCCAAACCCCTGGCATCCATGCCCTTTTCAGCACTGATGAGTCATCTTCAGACTCTAGGATGCTCCAACTTCATTTCAGAACCACCACAAAGGAGTACCAAACCTTGCAGGCATTGCACCATTGGCAGGCCTTACCCCCACCTCAGATGCAGTTTTCCTGATGCTTCTGACACACATCACACTTGGCCACCTCCTTGTCCCAGTCAGACAGGACATCAACTGAAAATCAGTCTACTCACTGCTGCTTCCCCTTTGGTCCTTTTGAGACCACCCCTAAGTTCCACCAGCCCTCCTTTGAAGGCCCTGCCACTAGAGTGCACAGGCTTGACAGCCCCTGTGTCATCACCGCCTCATTCTTCTTGCAAAGTTCCTTGGCCCAACGCCTCTCTACTTCCACCAAAGTGTGTTTATGCCAGGCAGCCTCACACACCCCCTTCTCTTTGGCCACCTGCCTAGCCTGAGCCTTGGCTGCTGCTTTTGCCTTGGCCTCTTCTCTGGCCCTAGCCTCCACTGCTGCACACTCCCAAGCCTCACATTCCTGCCAAAGTCTCTTGGCCTGAGCATGCTGCGAACTCCGCCTCAAGTGCCAGCTCCTCCACTGACATCCCTTCTGGGATTTCCTCATGGTTGTTGGATGGGGCTGACATGATGATGATTTTCTGGCTCAATTGCCCATCATTACCCCTCCTTTTAAATCTTTTTCCAACCAAATCCTTACTTAATAGGTATTCAGCCAACCTGTGTGCACATACTGTATGCCTAGATCGCCGCAAGGCAAGATCCCTGACTCTATATGGCCTCATGGGTTCGGCCATAAGAGGGAGGTACTGTTATATCCCCATCCACCTCGGATCTCAGCATACCTCAGGATTCTGGACCTCACACCCCAGGCCTTTGGTCTCAGAGCACTTTGGTCACACTCAGACACAACTACTCTATTGTTGTACCTCTGTTATTACTCTTCCCTATTCTTGGTACATTCCACCCTGCCCATATCATGTGACCTCTCAGTCACCCTTTCCCTGATCCCCATATCGCTCTCTAGTATATAAGCCCATTCCTCACATGTATGTTAGTTTAGTTTGGATATCAACAAAGTATCCCCCCTAAAGTTGTATGTCCCCTCTGTACCTAGAGCTGTATGTCATGACTGCTGTTTTCACATCTCAAGTTCAGCAAATTATGTCTATCTCCCCAGCGTCCTTCCATCACACTGACATTGGCAAGATCTCCGCAGGCAATCCTACTCCTATTTGCTGGTCATTGAACATGATCTTTGCCATTATACCATGATATTTTGCACTCATTTCGCATCATTCACATCCCCTTTGCAGCGTGCAGGGTCATCAAGTATGATCAGAAGTCCAGTCTAACTGACAGGTTTCACTCACAGACCCCATCAGTCACCGTGCCCCATGAAGGTGGTTTGACCCTGACTCCGTGTCCTAGTGCGCGTGCTACTCTTCCATAGGGTTCTAGTCTCTCTCGATCTGTCCCCCCCTGCATTTGCTTTTTACTATAAGTACTTTGATTCTACCTGTATAATTCCCTAGTTCAATTATCATATGTCTACCTCGTTATTTGACTCCTTACTAGTAGAAAAAACCTTAGTACAACAACCTATTCCCTCATTGGTAGTTATGCCTAACAGTGAGCTCAAACCTTTGATCTTATTCACTAGGTCCCATTAGGGCATCATCGAGACTGCTATTCACAGCATTTTGCAGGAGTGTTCGGATCAGCAAAAGGAACACCTGAACTGGGGTAACCTTTCCTTGAGGACATGCATGATTCATTGTGTACTACTCTTGGGTTATTCGCTATGACTGTAGGCCCATGTCAGAATTACACTGACATTATATCTTTACTCCGAAATTCAATCTTGACACTGTAGCCCCAGGCCTTTGGGCCTCCTGTCTGAAATATAGGGACAGACAGCCACATGGGCACAACACTATAAGTTGAAGCCAAGTCCTTCTGACCCAACCCCACCTCAGCCTTCAGCCAAGTATTTTGGTACCACCCATCAGTCTGCATCTCAACAAAGTAATGTCATATGTAACTGTTTGCACAATCCATTATCACCCTATAACTTTGGTGGTACATTATGCTGGAGAAAGTAAGAATAGACAATCAATCATCCTCTCTGGCTTGCACAGCTCTGCACTGCCTAGCACAGCCTTGACTAGTCCCATGACCATAGTGTCTTGGTTGTAGAGGTCCTATGACCACAACATCATGGTTGTGGCTTATTTGGTCCCAGGATCTAGCCAATAGTTGCAGCAGAACAAGGACCCTCCTTTTTGGCCTTTGTACAGCTTTGTGTAGCTTTGTGCAGTTATGTATAGCCTGGCACTGCCCTACATAGCCTTGGTTGCCAGGACAGGGCCAGCTATCTCAGAGTTGTGGTTATTTTTATGTTCCTAACTCTGGGAGTGCCATTCAAGGCTTTTACCAGGTGGAGTTTGTATTTGGACCCAGTTCACCAGTTCAAAGTGTCTGCCCTGGCGGAGTTCTAAAATTAGAGTACTGAATCAGAGTTATGGGTGCTGGTGGATCCATGGCTATGCAGTGAACAGAGTAAGGCCATTTTGAGCCAGTGAAGTCAAAATAAATAGCAGAAAAATGCCCCAAAACTCAGGGATGTTGGAACAATTGGTTTACCCTTCACAAGCTCCATGTATTTGCTAGGGGACACAAAAAAAAAACAGGTTTTTTACAATATTTAATGCTTTTTTTGTGAATTTCCTTCCACTAAAACAATTTCCTCACAAGGGGGCACAAGTGGAGGAAGAGGGGGAACAAGTGGAGGCATACTAAGCAGAGGCACTTGATGGGGGAGTGAGTGGGATAGGAATGGGAGGAAGAACTAGATCAGGAGCAGGAGTCTTGAGCAGAGGGGGCACCTGTTATGATCCATTCCCTTACAGATCTTGGATGTTCTTATATGGCAATTAACCCCATCCCAACCCTAAACCCTAAATCCAACCTTACCTGAGCCTTCCCTGAAGTATCCCTAGCCCATTCCCAACCTATGTTTACTATATCCATCTTCCCCAAACTCCATTCTTATCCATCCCCAAACCCCCTATTCCTTGTTATTTGTATATAAATTTTGTTTGTATGTACCTCACTCTTCAGTCAGAAATCAACTTAGATATTCTCTTGATCCCTTAGTAGTTTCCCATAAGCTTCTTCCTCTTATTGCCTTAACTCACCTCTTGTCTGACCTCACTCCAAAATCAAGGGCATGCACAATAGTGGATTGCACAGCACATAAGCTGAAGCCAAGCCCTTACCCTTACAATCCTCAGTTCAAGCTTGTTATGAGCTTTCCCCAAGGTCCCATACCAAGGCTCTGGTCTTAACACACATGCCCACCCAGTGTACAAGGCACACACACTGCATACCAAGTTGAGCCCCATCATCAGAGGAACACAAGTCAAAACCCAAGGACCCCAGGCCAGGGGTCGACAAGCAGATCAAGAGGCATGTGCATACAAGGAGATGCAACACCATATTCCTTTCCTCTTTCTATTATCTCTTATCTCCACATTATAGCACATGACACTAATCTCCCTATTACTCCACACGTCACACCACACCATGTACATGCTAGACATGTAGGTAGTATGCCATGGATCTGCCAGCCTTACCACACACAATCACATGGGACATATTCATGTCTCATACCAATACCTGTAGCTATAGACCCACTCCACTTCCGCCTCTCACTCACTAATTCATCATGGTCTCTCATTAGTCTATGCTTGTATGAATCACTGTCTGGTATAACCTATATACATATCCTTTTTCACTGGTCATCCCCTGTGCTTGAGTCAATGTGCAGGCAACTTCCAAGTATTATACCATGTCTCTACAGTTATATAGTCACTATCTCTTATATCTCACAAACCCCCTTCATTACTATCACACTCCACATATATTCCTGCCACTACTGTAAGGGAACCGGTTGTTCAACCAACTGGACTTAGCTACACAACCAGCTTAACCCTTAGCTACTTTCTTTTTTACTTTTTTAGCTACCAATGTAGCTCAATTTTGACTCTTTAACTGGCCACTAAGAATTTCACAACA
>QFFB01005040.1:0-12451 GCA_003316465.1 Ramaria cf. rubripermanens
CTTATTTCAGCATAGAGTCATGTGATAATCATGTGACTAGCAAGGTCATGTGATAGTCATGTGATAGTCATGTGATGGTGGGAAATATTAGCTCAGCAACCAATGGATTGTTGTACCTTGTGGACCCAATGTGAACATAATAAAGAAATATTCATACAACCTTTTCTTAGGACATTTGGAACTATTTAACTACCTAGTAATTGCTCATAAATAGGTAGCTTATTTGTGGATGACCCCTAACACTCCCCTGGCTGATTGCCATGAAATCCATCATCAGATGGGGCAACCTAACTATCACTCTTCCATTCAGCACTGCTCCCTTGCTTACACACATAACAGTCGCCATGGCCTATATGTTGGTCAATTTGCCAACAATCTTCAATATTATTCTCAAACTCCACACTGCCTTGATGACTTCACCACCGTCAGTGTAAGGGGAACCTCTGCAAAGCTTGCAAAATCCTTGTGAACTCCTTACAAAGCCTTCACACCTTACATCCCACTCCATGTGAACATTCCCACGCTCTTGCAAAGTCCTGCAAAGTGCGTGCAAAGTATTTGCAGCCTCACTAAAGTGAATGTGAGGGGAACTCTTGTGAAGTCCTGCAGGTTCCTGCAAAGTCCTTGCAAAGTGCATGCACCCTATGTTCCACTCCATGTGAACATTCCCACACCTTGCAAAGTCCTGCAAAGTGCATGTGAAGTGTACACAGTCACTTCTGATGTCTACCCCCACCCACTGCCACTTCAGCATTGGGCCTCTTGTTCCAGAGCTGTGCTGATCAGTTCCTTGGGAGCTTCTGAACACCTCCTTGACCCTGTTGGCAGTCCAGCACCCCTGTTGCTTATGTGATTCGGGCTTTGGAGGTACAGGGTTATGATGCCTGAGTTATATAGCTATTAGCTAGTGGGAAAAGGTGATCCTTAGAGTTTTCTCTTAGGATTCCCCCTTTGCCAGGTATGCCCTTGCATTGTATGTAGTTGTATATGACTCAGGATTCCCCCTTCACCAGTGTGCTGCTTGAGTGTAGAGCATCTGCCTAGGTTGCCCTCACAGTCAGTTCCTGGTTCAAATTTATCCCCACAATCCCTGGGTTATGTCCCAAACACCGCAAATGGATCCCCCATGAATATCCCTGTCTCTGACCTGCATTAGAGTTCACTTGAAACTCACTCACCGCCTATAGCACAAAATACTGCAAACGGTCACATTGAGTCCCTCAATACTTTTCAACCTCCTATTCCACCCCTTTCTGTTTTCAAGCAGATGAGCAACATGAAGGGTGGAACTTGTTCACCATTTATAGCACAAAATATTGTGAACGGCCACATTGAGTCTCCAAATAACTCTCAGCCTCCTATTCCACCCCTTTCTGTTTTCGTGCAGACAGGTGATGTGGAGGATGAATGTCTATACATGCTGGAGTATGATCCAAGCACACTTTCTGAGTCATCTCTTCTTTCATCAATTCTTAAATCCTCTACTTCACTGGCTCAGTTATCCAAGAAAAAATAAAATGAATCAATTCAGTCAAAACAGCATCAAATGAAAACTCACTTCCATCGGCATCATTGCCACCAACAAAGATGAACGGTGAAGTTTACAACAAGGAGCTCCTTGTCATCATGTCAACACGTGAAGAATAGTGAAACCCTCTCATGGGGGCACCACATCACCAATTGTCCAAATACTGTTCAGGGTTCAACTACAGGATTCGCGACTGAACCAGTAGGCTTGGCACTAAACCTCACGCTTTTACCTGTTGAGGTGACGTGTACCCTAAAGGGGGGGATGGTGCTGATGCATTAGGGCAGTTGACCAACCCTGTGCCCCTGACCCAGATCATTTGTCTTCAGATAAGTGAATATGTTCATTCCTCAGCCAATCTCAAACCAGACCTGTGATCATTTGGTGAGGATTGCAAGACACTCTTGTACAAAGAGCGAACATATGTTCCAGATCACCATGACATTAGGCTAGACCTCCTGCATTCACTGCATGACCACCAGCTGGAGGGCCATCCTGGCATCAGTAAACAGATGAAGAGTATCCACTGAATAAAACTGTATCCACTGAATAAAACTGTATCCACTGAATAAAACTGTATCCACTGAATAAAACTGTATCCACTGAATAAAACTGTATCCACTGAATAAAACTGTATCCACTGAATAAAACTGTATCCCATTACTGCTAAGATCTCTTTGCACACACATTGATTAGGCCTACCACTCAAGCTTTGTCAGATCCACCTAGTCTTCTATGTACCCCTCCTAGAACCTGCAACCACATCCATAATCACAATCACTGGAAGATACTGCAATCCTCCACCTCCCATTCAGGAGGATTCAGCTGAGGAGTTGCTGATAGCAAAAGTCATAGACAACCATATTTGCCAAAAATGACTAGAGCACCAGATGGTGGCTATGCAGCCACCTCCTGGGAACCAAGGCCACTGCCACCAATGCACTGTGAAAAAACCACACATTTCATAATTTATATCCACACAAACCAGCAATCTAGTAAAGTCTCATACATGTCCTTGTAGTTATTGTGAAAATAATATGAGATTAAGTGTTGAAAGTTTTTATGTGATAGGGGAAATGACTCTAGAGAATGATGGAAATACACAATGAAAGGTGAGTCAATGATAGAACAGACAGATCCTAGCCTTTTAGATTGGGGCTGGACAAAATCTCAGGTAAATAGAGCTAATGTTAAGTTCACAGACATTACCCAGAACTTCGGAGGTCGGAGACTCAGAGGTCGGACTTCAAAGGTATGCAAGGGGGGTAGGGACTTGGCTTCAACTTATGGGCTGTGCCACCTACTATCGTTTCGTCCCTAATTTCAGAGGCCGGAGTATTGGAGGTAGTCTGGAGGTTCAGACTCGGAGGTATCACTAATAGTATCTATCTATGGAGATAGTGATGTGAGAAGACTGGAGGTTGGTAACGAGGAAATAAGTCGATATTCAAACTTAAGAAACTGGATACAAGATTGGAGGACTATTAATACCTTGTAAACTAATTGTATCCTAAGAACGTATAACAAGAAGGATATAAGAGGCGTATAACAAGCAGAGTTTGGAATAGGTTTGGAGGTTCAGATCGAGTGAGATACAAGTATTCTATTTTGGGTCATGAATAAGGATTATACTTTAAGAGGCAAACAACAAAAACTAAAACAGAACATAATAGTTACTTTGGAGTTTGGAGGTCCAAAGGTCTGGAGTCTCGGTGTTAGATCTCAGGGATCTAATAGCTAAGTGCATCAAAGAACCAAATTAATAGTAGGGGTGAAAAAGCACAAAATGTATTTTTGTGTTATGCTAACTATAAGTAATAGTCTGTAGTCTTTAAGGAGTAGACATGTGAAAAAAAAAAAAAAAAAAAAAAAAAAAAATCAAGCCCCTGGCTCATTAGGGGTTGACTTTGCTAGCTAGATGATAGAAGTAGAGGTGATCTGATCAGTAATAATGAAAAAGAAAAGAACTGACACTATACTTTAAATAGTGTGCTACACATCTGAATGCACCTCATCTGTAACTACACACAAATGTGTGCCTCAAGTATTACTACACATATAAATGCACCTTGGTGAATAATCTGAACTGATGAAGGAAATTGTAAAATCAAAGAAGTCTGTGAAAAGAAGTTGAATAATGAAGGAGAATGGAAGTAGCTAAAATGTCCATTGGAATGAAAAATAGATGAAAGAACTGTCCTTTAAGTCCATCATTTGCTCATAATAACAGTTATCACATTGTTGCCTTGTCTTCACTATCACACAAACCCTGCATTCTTATCTCTTTTAATCACATAGTTAGAACCATATTTCTCTTATTCACATTCATCACACTGTATGATACAGTGTTTTCGCTACTACTTGCGCTATCTATATTTCCTAGCACCAATGTGACCAAGAAGAGTCTACTCCAATTTCTATTCTAGTTTCATGTTCACTACCCTCTCCTCACAAAACATTGTCAAGCCACTGTAACATCTCTTCATGCAATGTCCCCAGATGTGCCACCCAAATATGGATGTCCCATATAACCCCAGCCGCCTCTGTAGCCATGTCACGGGCTGTTCACTTCCCCTCCTCACTGGCCTTGCACTTACCTGAGTAGCTCATATCAGTGACCATTGACCAGCAAACAATGGGAAATGAACACATACCAAGGACACACAAGGACGAGAGCTCAATTCTCCCCACAACCTTACTCCTGCTTGCCTGCGACTTAGCCCTGGTCGCCTTTGCCTGCTCTGCCTTGCCTGTGGCCTTTTTTGCGGCCTCCGCTCTCTTACCGTCTATGAAGGATAGGAGTGTTAGCAAACCATAGCATGGCAAAGGAAGAGTCTCATGCTTACCTCCAACAGTGACACACCCAACTTTGTTGCGCAGACACTGCATGCATGTTAGGTCAGGGAGCCCATTGCACTCCTTCCCATACTTGTCACACAGGAAGCAGTGTGGGCAACTGTCCAGTAATTGACCCTGGATTTCAGTAGTCAGTGAATGTGGAACTCTGAAGACAGTCACAACTCACATCACAGAGAATCTTGTTCCCCAGCCTACTCACACCCACTGGGTACCCATGACTTTCAGGGATGGCGATGAGGTGCTTGTCATCATCATGGACCTATGTGTGGACATGGTGCATTCACTGGTGTTTCTTCGGTCACTCTTCCCCATTGTCCAATGGTTCTCTGGGAGGCACAAGACCTGCCTCCTGAGACAAGTCAAGGGGTGCGGAGTCCCAGGCTGGGTTCAGTTGTAATCAGGGACTTTTTGCTGGTGATGTGGGCATGGAGATCCCTGTCCTCGACTGTTGCACAATGCTGGATTCCCGAAGACAATCTTTGGGCTGTTTGCTGGGTCTTCAGAGAGGCCTTACTGTCACTTGTACCCACCTCGTGCTGACTGCCCTCTGTCACACCCTGCTCACCACTATCTACTGGGTTAGCTAGAAATAGACCACCCTTACCCAACACCTTCCTCACCTCCACCCACACACTCACAATCGTGACCCCCCCCTCTAATTCAGTAAGGGCAGGTGGACAAGAGAAGTCAGTGTTCAACCACTTCTCATTCTGGATTGCAGCAAGGAACATCGGCTAGTGGAATAAAGATGGGGTTAGCAAAAGCTTGCATAACATGAGTTATCACTTACCATAAGCTTCACACCTCCGAGCTCCACATCTCCACCTCCTCCGAAAGTGTTTCCATCAGTTCTGGACAGGACTTCACCAAGGTGGATGCTTTTTCAATGAGGGAGTCAATGTCGGAAATGCTAGTGGACATGTCGAGGGTATAAGGAACAACATGGTATCCTGCCTCAAATTTATACTCGCTGGGCCAAGGCACCAGGTCATGCATGGACCATCCACTGGAATGAATGGCAAGACCAACCAATCTCAGATCTATGCCCAGCTGGCCAGGTAATGTCTATTGTCGTTGGACTCCGAAGCTAGGAAGGGGGTACTGTCATGACTGCTGTTTTCACATCCCAAGTTCAGTGAATTACATTGATCTCCCTAGTGTCCTTCCATCATGCTGACATTGGCAAGACCTCCACAGGCAATCCTACTCCTATTCACTAGTCACCAAACATGATCTTCACCATTGTACCATAATACTTTGCCCTCATTTCACATCATTCACATCCCCCTTGCAGTGTGCAGGGTCACCAAGTACAATCAGAAGTCCAGTCTAACCAACAGGTTTCACTCACAGACCCCATCAGTCACCATGCCCCATGAAGGTGGTTTGACCCTGACACCATGTCCTAGCACACACTACTCTTCCATAGTGTTCTAGTCTCTCTCAATCCATCCCCCCCTGCATTCACTTTTTACTATAAGTACTTTGATTCCACCTGTATAATTCATTAGTTCAATTATCATACATCTACCTCATTATTTGACTCCTCACTAGTAGAAAAAACCTTAGTACAATGTCCCACTGCCTCATCGGTCATTGTGTCTATCAGTGAGCTCAAACCTTTGATCTTATGTATTCACTATGCCCCTTTAGGGGAATCGCCAAGACCACTATTCACAACACTTTGCAGGAGTGTTTGGATCAGCAAAAGGAACACCTGAACTGGGGTGACCTTTCCTTGAGGACGTGCCCGATTCATTGTGTACTACTCTTGGGTTATTCACTACAACTGTAGGCCCATGTCAGAATTACACTGACATTATATCTTTACTCTGAAATTCAATTTTGACACTACCTGGGAAAGCTGGATTGGAAACAATAAGGTTTGCATGCCCCTACAGGATTTAGCAGTGCACCTTCTTTCTTTGCAAACCAAGGTTCTGAAGTGTCCTCCATACAGTTGTAATACTTACTATAATGCCATGCTGCACTTCTAGCTCTTCAACAAGTTCATCAAGATGAAGATCAGGTGAGCATTCAAGAAGTGTGAGAAGAAACTATTATAAAATGAGCTACAACTAAACTGAGGTACAAACAGCTTACTTCAATCTGAGTTGATGACGTCTTTGGACCATGGGAGAGCCATCTTGGCTCTGCCACAACATCTCCAATATCATGCCAGAGTTTGACTGTGCTGAACCACATGCAATGACATGTCAAGATCAATTGCAATTTCAGTTGTCTTTTTGTAAAGCTTGAATTTTTGGTATATAACTTAATCCTGCAAGTCCTTGCTGTAATGGCAAATCTGGTGAGGGTTGGGAGGGCAAGGCATGTGGATGACAGTGTGAGTAGTACATACAGTAATACTGGGAGTTCCTGAAACAATCTTCAATGTCAACTTCAAAGAGCTCTGAAATAACAACTAGACATTACTCTGTGCCTTACCTATACTGGTACCTATGGATGATATGTATTCCAAAATTAAAAAAGTTGTTTTATTTGGTTTTTATATTTCTATGCCCTAGCTATGGTCTATGTAAATTCAGGTACAAAATTTCAAGGCAATCCAAACAGTATCTAACAAGATATTGTTGTTTGAACCTTGTGTGCTAAAACAGAGGCAATTTCTACATGCACCTTAGGTACTGCAAATAGGTATGATACTATTCAAGACATTGATGGTTATAGTTTGAAGATTTTCATGTCAATATAGAATTGCAGACATTCAAATAATACCAAGACTCGCTTGCCAATTTGGTACTTGGCTTGCTGCAAATAGAAACTTTTTATTATTACACTGCTTAATATTGGGATTGTGTATAATATGTATTATTAATAACAATCAACAATAAGTGATAATGTCCATAATGTAGCACATCCAACATGCATAATACATTCAGAGTCAGAACCTTGGTTACAAATATTTGGATATTATTTACTATTCACAAGGTACTTCTGTGGATAACATTCAGGTGCTTAGCTCATTTAACAAATATATTATTGAACCATCAAAGTTAAGCCCGGGCTTTGGGCTTTCCTGCAAGCCTGGCCCAAGCCCAGTGACTGGGCCAGGCTTGGGCAGGCTTTGGGCCCAGCCCAGCACACCACTCCCAACTACGAGACACAAATATACTTGCCTAACGGCGAATAAGGAGACAAAAATGGTGTTTGTAAGTTGCATCAAACTACATACCTAGAATATGTGAGGTGGTTTTGCGGGAGTAGAGAATCCCTTCACTCTATTCTAGACTGGTCCGTATTCTACAAATCAGTGAGACGCACGGTCAGTAATTCGTGAAAATTCGCGTATCAGAGCTAAGACTTGCGCGCATTTCCCCCTCATGCTCATGCAAATAATTCTCTTGTTGCAGTGAAAAAACGACACTGCGGGACTGACGGTGAATTGCGAAGGTCCTCTGAGCTGTTGCAGGGTCTGTCCGGGGTGCGGGGATGTATGGGCTTCAAAGTATCCATTGAAATACGGGGCGATAATTGCCATTGCCAAAAGCGAACCGAATGACTTTCTATGATCAGATGAATGTCTGTGTTGCTTGGGAAGCAATGGTAGAAATGAACTCACAAAGTGTACAATCTGATCTTGTGGGGAAAGCCCATGATACATTATTGACTGTTGATGATATCCGCTACATGCATGACTCCATGGAGAAGACAAACTTGCCCTCGCGCAGCGGCCAGTGACGCCTGAACTTCTCAGCACGCTCCTTATCCATGGCTGCGGAAATTGCCACGAACGACTCATCGGCTTTCGTCCGCGCCTCTTCGAAGTCCTCCTCGTCAACACATCCATCTCTATGAACAACAATGCCCTTCTTCTTCATCAGGGCTCTGATGTGAACATCTAGCCATTCCTCTGGATGAATGATGTCTCTGAACTCCTTCTCGTGCCTCTTCACGTCCTCTTCAGAAAATAACACTAGACAGACTGGGTAGTTAGTTCTCGTGGGAATGTAATCACCATACCCACCCGTCAGCAATATCAAACACTGTTCAAGAAGGGGCAGGCCGTCCGACCAGGAGTGCGATGAATAGTAGATCGCGCAACGCAAATCCTCCATCTGATGAAGCCGCAATGTGGCATATAATTCTGGTCGCAACTGGTGGACAAGCTTGAGAAACTGATGGTTTGACGCAACCTGCCAGATCTCTGCAAGAGCCTCAGATTTCTGGGCAACGCCAAGCTCATCAATGTTGTCCGGTAAGACAGGCTGCTGGAGGTCGCCTTCTGGAAGCTTTGTGTACTTCAAATTTTCAGTATCAATGTCGACAAAGTTGGGGATTACAATTTCAAATAGTGGTCGGATGGCCGCACCCTGCCAATCAATAATCGCCGCCACTGATGTGGAATTGTTATCGTTGACGAATATGTTGGCAGCATGCAAGTCAGGATGAGAAAGAGTAGGCATGTAATATTCGGGTGATGGAAGAACTGCTGGAGCGGGGGAGAGCCATTTATTGAGTAATGTTATATGTTGAACTGCGCTGTGTCAAGCGCCAATCTGATTTTGGACATCTGAGGTGTTCGAATACGATTGGATCCACTTGACTTCGCAGTCTACGGCAGCCTTGACATAAGACTGAACGTCCGTCCCTGAACCCTACGTCAATAAGAGCAGAGCCGCACCATAATGAGACCTCACATGGTCCATGATCAATCCACATACAGTATCGCTCGCCTTGATGGAAGCATCGCTCCACGCTGGGCCCAATACGAAATCGTTCCGAACAATCATCGTGTCGTTGCCCTTCAGCGTAAAGGGGCCTTGCTCGAAGTAACGAATCAACATCTTCCTTATAATAGATACTCCCATACTGAGAGATGGGATGGCGGCCAGAACACTCAGCAAGTTGGCGGTATCGAAGATGTGGTGGCAGGAATCCGAGGAAGTATCCAATATATTCGCGAGCATGGTACCCTTACATTTTTCCATGATGATATATTCGCATCCCACGTCATTAGAGTGTATATGTTACTAGTAATTATTAGCATCGGCCGATTCCGACCTAGATAAAAATTATTACACAACCGTGTGAATATTTTAAGGAAAAATGCGTCCACTTGCACCCACTACACGCAGGCTCAACCCCGTATATGAATCCTGTCCCTCCCTCCACCTTTTATGGCTCCACTGTATCCCCAACACATTCCACGCAACCAATTGACCCTGTAATTGACTCTGTGCCACTCGATACCAATGCTGATAACATGCTATGCCCACCTTTGGTACAACTGAGGGAGGTGAAGGAGACATGTGAGGAACAGCAGGGACAGGCAAAAGAGGTGAGTGCTATAAAGATTTTGTCTTGTTCTTAACTCATAAATCATAGGCCCAGAATGCACTATGTGCAGCTGGGGAGAGTCTGCGTGAATCTATGATAACTGGTCACAGGGTCAAGCGGACACAGCCCTCACCACCTTCCTCTGATGATGATAGCATAAAGGAGAACACACCAGTCAACAGCCCCATTGTTTCGAGTGCCAGGGCTTCAAAGAGGATGTGTCTGACGAGTGTCAGTCACACCAATTTGCAACATGAATTGGCCAAGATGATGCAGTTGTTAGAGAAGAGCTATGAGAGGGAAGAACAAAAGGATAAAAGAATGGAAGATTTCCAGGCCAAACTTCTTGAGATGCAGCACAAGGCAATTGAAATCCAGGAGTGGACCTCAGCTGCTCTCCTGAAGAAAGGTCTGCTTAATAACAGTTAAATACTGTGTTTTTTTGACTTTTAATGGTAAAATGTCTTAGATTATGGCTTGACAATATCTTTAACATCACCTACATATGAGAATGCAACTAAAGGTTATCAAGTGAGACAGTTCGAAGATGCAAAAATGCATAGGTCACATGTTCAGCCTAATATCTTGCTGAGAAATATTATCTTCTCTGGCACTTATATTACAGGGTGATAATAAATTATTATCAAACTTGATAATTATTAGTAACATATACACTCTATTATCTGAGGATGCGTCCCAGGCAAGCACTTTCGGAACCGGGGCACCAATGCGAGACCGAATGAAGTCCATCATTGCCACCTCGCTACATGTAAGGAGACTCTGCAGTCCAGCATTATGAAAAGGGATACGAGCAACAACATCATTGCCAGTGTCGAGACTGAGGCGATATACGCAGTTGAATGTCCCTGGAAAGAATTGAGCATGTTTATGCCAGGCAAAATATTCCAATGACCTTCTCCTATAACTTCAATCTCATTGCATTCAGAGGCACCATATGCTTTCGCAGCTATCGTCCCAAGAACTTCTACGTCGGAGTTGAGGTGTCTTGTGGCCATTTCTGCTGGATCATCAACATCTTTGACAATTGATGCTGACCAACGCACTTACGTATGTCGTTGTTGTACAACCAGCGTCTCGTCGTACCCATAAGCAACTCTGATCTTGCAGAATTTGAAGCATACGCTGACATGAAGTGAGCTAGTAATGTGTTTGTTTGTCTGATCAAGTGTAGTGAGCGAATCATCTCGGTCCAGCTTTGTCTGCGTGGGCCTACTGTGAAAGTTATAGGTTGGGCTGAGGTTGAAGCTCACTGGTTAGCCACTCGGGCGGGTGGGACCTTGCTTGGTGACTTGCTCTCACACTGGTTTACACAGCGGCAAGTCGTCCCCCACTCTGACTGAAAGGAGGGGATGGTTCTGTGGGCAAGATGCATCTGGGATATGCAAGTGTATGGAAAGTGGGACTGGCAAGCCTCCCCGGACCCGACCGAGCCATCCTGGTGGATTGATTCTGTAAGCGGATTCATCTGCCGCATGCATGTGAGAGTGTATATGTTACCAATAATTATTAGCTCAACTGAATGATGTGCCTGATATTTTCAATTCAGTTTGCTAATAATTATTGGTAACATATACTCTAATGACAGTGGTTGCACGAACTCACCAGACACAGCCCTCAAAAAGGTCACATGAGAATTTACATAATTCTGACACACAGAAGTAGGGGAAAATGGCGCAGGCATGTTGCATGAACTATGTACAGCCTGCTGTAAATACATGTGCAGCCCGTTGTAAATACAACTATGTCCAAGCGTCTGTCAGGGGATGACCTCTAGGTAGTCCCTCCCTCTTTATTTCCTTCTTGTTCCCTTCTTTAATTACCTTTCCATTTCCTGTGTCCATTCTCCTTCATTGCATTTCCCTGTTACTGTCACAGTCACCCTAGCTATATAGGTAGTTGCTTAGGTAAGGGAGCTCCAGCCTTTTCTCTTCTGGACCTCCCTCACCAGGTATGCAGTTATTGTATCTAGTCCTCCATTATTATATATACTTACCTTCTGGACCTCCCTCACCAGAATCTGTGTGATTTCCACAGATTCTTGAGGTTGCCCTTACATTAGAAAAGGCTCACCCAATAGAGGACCGAGGAACCAGCCGCACACTTCGAACGCGAATGATGTCTTCGCGCAGAGATTATAGCGCCGGCACTTCCTTCCTCCCGCGCGGAAGCCCACCGACCTCCAGTTCGATTCGCACCGGTAACCTCGGTGTAGGTGAACGGCGACGAACGAAGTCTTACAAAGCGACCGCGCGCGTCCACGCAACCTGGTTATCGCCTCTGCAGCGCACCAGTAACGGTCCACTTCGGGTGTAGGTGAACGGCGTCAGCAGAGGACAGCGAGCGAGCCCGGATCGTGTACCGTCAACACGACGCCACGTTAAACCGCTGCCTTGACTGGCAGAAGAGCGTACTGCCCTCTGAAGGCCAAGGCAGCGCTATAAACCACCGCCCCCCACACATTTTCCACTACACTCACATTCTACTACCGTTGCCTAGCGTTATCTACATGCCGTACACCCCCACAACGCTAACCTACACCCGGCTCCACTCGTCTCGCGCTCGCAACCTCGAAATCCGACCCCCTTCGCGCCTCTTGCCATCCGAACCCCACCCCATGGCGCAACTCTCCCTTTTCGCCACCCCTGGGCCACCTCCAGCCCACGCTCCTCCGTTCGGATGCGTCAAACGACGACGGAGGGCAGCGACAGCCCCTCATAAGGGCACGCAGAGGCAGGCTGACTG
>QFFB01005053.1:6659-34828 GCA_003316465.1 Ramaria cf. rubripermanens
CAGGTGAAGTAAAAGTACTTATACAGGTGAAGTAGAAGTACTTATACAGGTGAAGTAGAAGTACTTATACAGGTGAAGTAGAAGTACTTATACAGGTGAAGTAGAAGTACTTATACAGGTGAAGTAGAAGTACTTATAGTAAAAAGCAAGTGCAGGGTGGAATGGATCGAGAGGGACTAGAATACTGTGGAGTCATAACATGTGCTAGGACACAGAGTAAGGGTCAAACCACAACTTCATGAGGCACGGTGGCTGATGGGATCCATGGGTGAAACCTGCCAGCTAGACCGGACTTCTGCTTGCACTTGGTGACCCTGCACTCCGTGGGGGATGCGAAGGATGTGAAATGAGGGCAAGGTATAATGGCATAATGTCGAAGATGATTTTCAGCAATCAGTGAATAGGAGTGGTATAGACTGTGGAAACCTTGCAGATATCAGCGTGATGGAAGAATGCTGAGACAATCAACGTAATTCACTGAATGTGAGATGTGGAAAACAGCAGTCATGACACATGGCAAATCTTCTAACTTGGAAAATCCACTGGAAATTTTGAGGATATTCTACATTTCCTGATCATTTCCCAGGTCATGAAATTGGAAGTAAACTCATTGTTCTGTCAGAGTTTTTTGGGTTGAGGAAAAAGCCTTAAGAAATTATAAATATTATGAGCTGAATCATCATGAAATTCCAAGGAAGTTTTGAATTTTATCTTCCTCAGTAAGATTTTCAGGTTATAATTTTTACAATTTTTGAAGGATTTCTTGAAGCTAAAAAATCTATAACAGAACAATAAGAGTTCAAACAATTTCCTGAAAATGTGGAATATCTTTATAATTTCCAGTGGATTTTCTAACGGTTGGCAAATTTTACCATGTCTCTAGTACTAGTGGAACTGGAACTTAACGCCTATTCTACGGTGTAACCGGCAAGACCGTGTGGCGCAGGAAATTACTCGATTGAGGATGATATTGGTGCGACTATGCCGTTAAACCAAAGCTACCCTTCATCTCATGGTTATAGGTTCTTACCAAGCTTATAACTGAACACGAACGTGAACATGTTGGAGTTCCATTTTAGGGGACGGTTTGCGTGCCATTCTACAAGAGCTGATTGATCCATCACTGAAAAGGCGGGCTTTTAGTTTGGCGTTATTATATATAGAACTGCGAGAAACTGGTGAGTACACACTGATTTTTATTTTGAGATCAACACGCATGCAAAGTAGTGCATGGACACCCGTGGGCGGCTGGACCCAAACAGCTAGAAAAAGTTTACATCCACCTTGCCCCCTTCCCATCTCACCCTCCCTACTTCATTTCACGATTCTAGAATGTCTCCATCTGCATCTAGACAAAAGCGATTGGCCGAAAAAGTCTGCCTCGCGCGGCGACAACGGCACGTCGACGTCGACACCAACAATGACCACCAAGTGGCAGCGCAACGAACACACCATTAACGAGTTAGCAACGCCGAGTCGGACGGATCTAGCATCTATGATGAAACTGCAGATCGCGATATATCGGTGGCCAGGCTTAATGGTCTACGCAGAGTGCCGCCGGTGTGCTTGTGTCGGAGGTGAAGGGTCGTGACGGTGAAATCGATGCGTATACGCTATCGTTCCATGACGCTTGTTGGTGGAAAATGCCGAGATTCACTTAACTATGACCAGCGGCGCGTGAGTTCTATCTTGAAGGTATGGTTTACTGGGGGAGAACGGGCCTGGAAAGGCATTTGCTTCGGCTTTTCGCTAACAAGGCACTCAGTTTCATGATTGTGTAGTCTATTTTCCTCCAAATCGCTGAGCGGGACATTGATAGCCCAATGCACATCGATGTGCGTTCGTCCACAAGATAAAGTTTTGGGGGCGCAATTGACTTCTGCTGAGATCTACCTTGTCAAAGGCGAAGCGGAGCCTGCTGATGATAACGATGTCAACGCCGTTGACGTAGCACAGGCCAAGGTCGCCGCTCTTGAACGACGGATTGAAGTTCTCTCGCTTAAGGCAGACGACCCCGAAGCACAAGTAGCCCTCGGTGCGGCTTATGAGGAACTATATGAACTTGACCCAGCACATTCAAAACCAACGCGGACAGCATCCTGCACGGTATAATGTTCAGCTGTGAGATGATGAAACGTCCAACGAAGGATATGAATGGCAGACGGCGGCCGCGCGTAGCACCGGCCAGGGCATTATTTATCAAACCCTACTTCCTTTTGTTGGGGGGGCTATACTTATAGAGTACAAATGTACACACTGACGCTTGGACGCAGATCAGCCTAATGCGTGTGGACCCCTTATTTTCCGAACGTGATTGTTGACAAAAGTGTAGCTAATCATGAGAACTTCGGAGCCGTTGTGTGGCTCGAAGTTACTTATCTACTTATATTCGTTGTCGTTTGTTCCACTTCCTCCACCCTCTTCTAATTGTTTTTTTGTAGATCACCTCGCACTCCCAAGACTTCATGTACAGTGTATCACGGGACTCACCCAAGGAAAAGGTCTGCTTTTATCTCCACTGATCCATGGTTCACTAACCTAATAGTTCTTTCTTGTCAGATTTCTCGGAAAGAATGCCACATGCATGTCCAAGCTGCTGAACCTGACTGTGGCCGCACTGAAGCCATGTGAGGGGACGGTGTCCAAGCATGCAGTACTCAAACTGGCTAAATATAATCAACACCCAGCAGATCAGCTCCAGTACGAGAAAAGCCCTATCGAACATTCCCAAAGTGTATATTATGAGAAGTATCCGGATAAGACAGTTCGATGTTACTTGTCTACTCTCCGCTCATACCGGTGGAAACCTGCGTGTGTGTGCGGTGCAATGTAATTCTGGCGTGTGCAGTTGGATTGGGTTGGGTTGGGTTGTCGGGGACACACCAGGCATCGCCGATCAAACAGTTGTCGGGTGGCTCGGGGAATATGTGCCCTTGTTACTAGCTGTGTCGTATGTTTTTGACTTAGTCGATCTTTTTGTAGCGACTTCTTACAGCTCGCCATTGAGCACCCTATAGTTTCGTCAAGTACGTTAGCTGTTCAATGTCAGATCCTTACCCAACTATGAGGCTCAGGCTGGTGTGCAGATTTTAACTGACCAACCACTGGGACATGGGGTCCACCGATGCATTCGCGCAAGAGATCAAGGAGTTTGAGGGTGACGTTTTGATTGTATCACACGACTTTCGTGAGTGTAGCCCACTCGTGAAGTCATTTTTTAGTGACATAGAAGCTGTCTTAAAGGGTTAACGTTATTTTACCCGAGGATATTTTAGTGAGTTTGTTGAATGTATTTTGTTGATTCGCAGGTCCCGGAGGGACCATATTCATAATTTGAGAATGGTGCAGAGGTAAAATTTGGATGAAAAATAACCTGCCTGGTGGTGTAATTGTCACGATGTCATTATTGTGGACTACCAAGCCAATCTTGCCAAGCAGAGTAAGTTTATGGAGATAGTCTACACAGTGAGTGAATATATTTAACCCTAAATGTAAACCAGTATGAAAGAGATTGAAAAGGTTAAGTTGATCAGTAGGACAACCGGCAAGACCGAAGATCTAATGACTCTCAGCACTGCAGGCTCGCCGGGCAAATTGCAGCGACTCGACTTACATACAATAGTACCTCTCGCTACCACTAGCGAGGATAGATGTCCGAGACGATAGTTGTCACACGCATGGCAGTACACTATGATCACGTAATTCACCCGGGTGCCTGTGGCCAGCAAATTCACTGTAGTGCAGATCGTCGTGCGTGCCTGATGAATATTGAACATCATCTTCCATTAGCACAGCAAACAGCATACTTAGCTCTTAATGCCTACAAGGACGGCAGACAGTATGTGGACGCCTGGAGCATTGGCATGCACAATAGCGCTTATTTCTACACTAATAGCCGACGCCGATCAATCTATGCACCATATAAAACGAATCTCAAATATATCAATAGCTATGCTGTGGTCCCCGGTGCCTTTTGCTGCAACCGACTCGTGTCCGGGATCCCCAGAGACGAGTCGGGCACGGCGGATTTGGAGTCGGCCTAGGGCACTGCTACAAAAGATACTTAGGAGTAGTACAGTACATTACATGGGTCAGTGAATAAGGATGGCTGATGGACCTTGGTGCGGTCAACCCTGACCGTTTTCTGTCACCGCCCGCCTCAGTGCTCTATGTCTGATCACGGTCACAACAGCTACATCTACTTGCTCTTAACACTTCATGTAACCCTGCATCCACCATATGCATGGTCATGGTTCTGTCTTCCGTCGATGCTTTCCAACAAGCGAGGTATAGGTGCGCAATCTCCCCTTCCATTTGGTGCTGGTAAACCGCTCATTTCATTACTAGTCGCATGCTTATAGGATGCCAGCTTTCTGGAATGAGTAATTTAATATCGTCTCGCCCTAGCACCTATAGTTGTCTTATGCTGCGAATAGTGGTATTACTTTACGACTACATGCTTTGCGCGTCGCGCGAGAGCTCCCTCGTTTGGAAGCGAAAAATAACCTTATCTAGTATTCTCTACTTAATCACGCGCTACACCCTAGTTCCGATGTATATTATCGAGCTCGCCTTGGTTAGTCGCACTCCGCAGGTGCGACCCGATCCTCTCGATTTTCATGCATATATTGACTTTATACCTTCTATATAGTGCGTCCATCAACCTGTCATGTCCTTGATTTCTCTTCTGATACGATTGTCGAACATAGCTGCACAGACTGGGCGAGATTTGCGAAAGTCTTGGAATTAATACCTCAACTCGGCGTTGCCAGTGAGTGACCCTCTTCCGTCTCGATATCCGCCCTAATGATGTTCCAAGCAATATTAACCCTGCGGACATACGCACTCTATGATAGAAGTCGTGTAGTCTTAATCTCATTGCTTATATTGGGACTCGGCATCCCTACCATGGGCGTCGTAAGCATGTATGGTCTGCCTTGGCTAGTCAACTAAATTTTTGTTCTGGCAGTGGGGAATAATAAGCGTTCGTTGTAAGCCTGGAAATATGCCAACTCAATATTCATCTATGCACATGTGAGTTCGTTCATAGTCAATTTCAACAATGCTGCCTTGTCAATCATTAACGAGTTTCCAGCGGTATAATCTTTCTTCCATTTCTCGCTCATGTGACACTAAAAACCCACCGATTCACCAGCGTCCATCTTCTACAGTTTCGCCTGGCTTGCATTCGACAGCGGGGTTATTGCACTCACCCTATACCGCTTTAAGCAAGCAAGGCATGGTCGCCGGTTCGCAAAGATGAGCATGTTCACACTCATTTTTAATCACGGTGAGACAACCTTTTCTTACTTTTTCATGGTATCATGCGTCGGGACTCACGGTGAACCTTGCTCCTTCAAGGATGTCTGTACTACGTGTAAGCTCGCACACTTTCATGGCCTCTCAATTACACTTAATCTCGAGGAATGGCAGCGTGCTATCCTCTATGAACATCACGAACATTATCGTATATTTTGTACGTTTCTAAGACAATCAATACATATCGTTCTGACACGTCACAGGTCACCCCTGTACGTTTGGCTCCGGCAAAGATAGGGTATATATACTCACCTTTCTCGATTAGAATGAAGTCAACGGAATAGGAATATACCTTGCGAGAGCGTGAGTCTTCCATCATCGATATTTCTGTAAATTCAAACCCTATTATTCACTGTTTTGGCCTTTATCCGGCTGGGCACCGCCCTCCAAATTAGTATATCCGTCATCAGTATATCACACTTCCTGCTGGATCTACGAGCGACATTCGAGAGGCCCGTGTTGAGTATCAGCAAGATAGCCTTTAAGGATGCGATGACGGATAGCACCCTTGTTTCGGCGAGCTCATGGAGCTCATGGACCGAAATGTCTGTGTTGCCTAGCCAGGAAGGATTCGAAGCCCTGCCAGAGGGGGACTTTGGTCAAGGAGTGGAAGACCGCTCGAGTGAGGATAAAATGGACGAAACTCGAAATTCAGAGGATACATATATATAATTTAACTGCGGAATTTGAACGGACCTTTAGGCATTTCATCTCCTCACAAGTATACCCCTACCATTCGCGCCGTTAACATACACCTTGTATAACATCCTCCCAGCCACCGAGCACCTAGAGCCACCGATTAGATCGTAAACGACCCGAATAACTAGAGTCCCTAGGTCCACACTTTATGTCAGAGTAATAAGGCTGAACATTGCATAAAGTTGAATGCAAGTTGCCCCGTAGCCTTATTGTAATAGTAAAAATACCCCCAGCATTGTGAAATGATTGAATCAGAAGTGTTCGACATGGCCAACGTGCATGGCATTCACGCATCCTCGATCAATTGTTGCATCAGGAACTCCAAAGTTGCCTTAGCACTTGCAATGTGTCTGGATCTCGGCCAAATCAACATCGACGGTGCTGGTATAATAATCCAAAAAGCAGAAGTTGTGCACCAAAGACGGATGAATTACCTCTCGATTCGTAGTGAGATGTTGCAGCTGGTAAGGCCAGCTTACTTAGAATCATCCGAGGTCCACCGCCTCATCATCGAACATGAGCTCCAGCCCATCCAGCTTCGCCTTGGCGAGGGCACAGTCGCGTTTTGAATCTGCAAATGCAGAGAGAGATTGTAAAATATCTCGCTGGCCTGTTAACCAGAGATAAGATAAATAGAAAGAAAAAAAATATGTAGACAAGACCGGCCTTCAACATAATGTTGAATCATTTCTAACACATCCGCACGGACACCTCCCTGAGCTACCTCCACAACGTGAGGGAGGGCCCTGAGTTTCTGACCCACCATTTCTTTAAGTGCACCTGCGGCCTCAAGCTCCAACTCCCAGTCGGCGATCATTTCTTCATCGCCATCCAAGCCTTGGGAAAAAGTAACCATTATCTCTTCCCATAGCCCTTCTGATCCCCTGGAATTCCGTCCCACTTCCCAAGACCTACCATATCCATCTATATTTTCCGGCCGGCCGGCAATCTTGAGAACGATAGTGTCATCTGGGTTGGCCGGAAGCGAGAACCCATATCCAAGGATCAGCTCAGAATTGGGTTTCGGACCGTAGTTGTTGAAAACTTCAGTATAGGCGGCTGCACTGTCGTGAATAATCAGCGAGATTTGATAAGCGTCCGATGCGGGGGGGGTAAACGTGGCAGGCGGAAAGACATCGCCTCGAATAGGATCGACCATCCAGGACACGCGGTGGCCACGGGCGTGATTGAAGGAGTCAACCCCTGGGATGAGAACAGGATGGGAAGAAATTGCTGAGGTGAGTGAGGGTGTCGGGGAGAGCAACGTGGAGGGAAAAGCTCGGGACGAGAGGTAAGTTGTGGCCGTCAGATACTTTTGCCTCGACCTAGTTTCAGAAATATTGAGGAAAGCAAAGGGGTTCCGCCTTACCACGTAAAACGGCTTTTCCACACGGGCCGTAGAGTTTCAACATACGTACGACAACGTTCCCATTCCAATCGCCTCTCCTTTTGCCGATCCAACGTGGCACCATACAAATTTGTTCCACGTAACAGAAACAACTCCGCCTCGTTAAAATGAAGGGGAGTGCGCAGTGCGTCTGCCGTAGGGAGGGTGCGCAGATATGGAAGGTAGTTGAACATAGATCCTGCGATGCTGAAGGGCAAGCTGAGAATACAACATGTAATGATAACATGTTTCAGAACCTCTTCAACTCGGAATTGTCTTGTTCCTCTTCCAAAAGCCAGTGCATTATAATATACGTGCAAATAAGCTCACGCTCAGTAAATGCATCCAACTGATCGCCGTTATCGTTGGTCAGTTTAGAGAGTGCTAACAAAGCGTCTTTGGAAGAGTGCGGGGTAATGGCAAGAGAGAATGGGCACGAGGCGACTTCGCAGTGAGAAGGCATGTCCTCAGTTGTAAGAACGGACGTGCCGGATACATCTGGTGTCAATGGGCATTGAGCAATGTCTGCTCCCAAGACATTACGCCGAACAGACCTTTGACAAACCTCAAAGCGGAGTGTACATACACTCCCTTACCTCGTAACCATCCGCGAAAGTTTGCTACCAGTGGAGATTCTGCTTCGGATTCAGACGACATCAGTGACGGGTGTACGCTTGGTGTAAGTATGTTGAAGTTCGGAACAAGCCGCTTCGCTTCCCTAGCGTAAGTTTAATTATGTAAGTATTTCTGGAAGAAGTTTCCAGTGCGATTTGACCGTATAGGACTATGTAAATTTTCATGATCTGCTTCATAGCGGAACGATGAGACCAGGTCTCCGAAGCTGGGGCCACACGGCGCCACTGCTCCGTTCTAAACCTTACTTATCCCATGCTCATTTCGTGGATTGCCAGTTATCGGACTCACCTCGACCAAGTCCAGTACAATTACTTCTGAGGCCTAAGTAATTTATTTCTGCCGTCTCGTTCATATTTGAAAAGGGTTGAATGATAAGAAGCATATATAATAGACAGTAGCTACAGCCTATTGCTTGGTCGCATGCATGGCCATGACAGCGATATTCCTATGCCGCATCTGCGCTGCTATGCATGCAGGTTACGAAGCTCCACGAGTACTGTATTAAATAGTGAAGATGGTGTCGCTAGAGACGGGGGAGGGAATATATAATCCAAGCCTGCTATAGAAGATTATATATATGCTTCGTACTTCCGCCATAAGTATAAAGAATCGAGAAGCGGGAGATATATCTACTACATAAATGACAAAACAGCCGCCATCCTCCCGTTTGGATATACATTTCGAGGTAACACGATACACTGCAGCCGCATACCAATTTTGGTTGAAGGGCGTTTGTACACATTCCTAAATGTGATGTCTTCCAAGACTGGTATCGACGACCGTGCTAGCGTCGTTAATCTCGAAGTCCACGTGATGTGATCCCGTTGGCGCATTGGGGAATGGGGTTATAGTGAGTGTGTGAAGATCAGCTTTAACAACCTCGCGGCAGAACAAGTCGAGGTCGAGATCATTCTGCAATGAAATATATATAAGACGCAACACTTAGAAAGGGAAAGACCATGTAAAAATTCTCACCTCGTCGTATCCTAAGTTCCAGCAATGTCACCATGGAATCGATTCAAAAAATAATAATCACTCACCAAAAGGCTGTTCTATTTCATCGCCTGAATAATGGACGCTGCATTATCAGAGCATTGTAACATCCGGGAAGGCTAGTACGAACCGGCTGCAATAAAACCCAGATAAAAGAAGGCCGCAACCGCAGTACCGGGAATAGTGTACCAGTTGAAGTCGTCGGCTAGTTGGAAAGGAAGGAATAACAGATAGAGCCAAACGGTGCTAGAAGTAGGAGACGTGAATTGAAGATATATGCAATTCACGGAAGGGTAGCTCCTACTGTCTACGGCGCAAAATTATTCCCACCAAGTGGTCAGTCTCCACTAAATCGGGGAGATCATAGCGCAGCCAGGCAGCACGACGCACCTGATGTGAACGGAGTAAACACTGTAATTGTTATGACCATTGGTGTTGGGTTAAAGGGCAGGGTTTACAAATGACGTACTAAGGCAAGGGCGTAGTTAATATTCTTTCCAAGGCTATGAGAGGGGCCCATTATTTCTGGATCAAACACAGAGGACAAGATGCGAATGACACACTAGATAATATATCCTCATAAGCGGCCACGCAGCTGTACAGCCCACCAAGAGCATTGCCTACAACACAAATCAGTCAACATAATCAGATTTCTGGACAATATATGCGAACCACCAACAGTTCCTCTGGCTTCCAAAATCGACAACCATTCGCTCATGCATCTCACGATTTCCAGTGGCAGATTTTCCCCATCGCCAGCAACGCGAGGCCGATGCTTTCCAGGTTCTGTATGCGTCTGACGAGCGGCCCTACGATGCTTGTGATGATTAGGGTGATTAGGGACATCAGGTGGGGCCTCGGTAGATGTGGAGGGGCCTTGCTCGAGTTGCGGGTTACCCCATTGGATGCCGACGCCGCCGGCTTCGTCATTCCCTTCAAAGCCTTCCCGCCAATTAGCCCTCCAGACACGCCACCAGTTAAGTGGGTTAATAGCACTAGCTGCACGTTATAACAGAACCCATCATGCTGAGACTGTTATGTATGATACGGAAACAAAAATGCTAACCGAAAGTCGTCATAACCGATTCAAAAGGAATCAGGTCAGCAGAAGCCCCACTCTGAGGTCCTGGGATAGCAGAGGGCAAAAGCGGCTCTCGCTCTTCATCCGAGCTGTTGCTAGACACGAGGGATGTTCGTGACGCAGAGAAGGACAGGCCCTTGCTAGTGGCACCATAGGAGTTGACGGGGGTAATGATGGGATCTTCAGCTTGGAGAAGTGTGCTCTGCCTAGACACCGGAGGAAGGCTACTTTGGCGAGAATTGGGTGTTCTGGTGAAACTTGTAGATGTACGGAGTTGCGCGGATGAAAGTTGTGAGTAACTTTCAATAGAATGTTGGCGTTTAGGCGTGCGTCTGGTTTGAACATGCTGATTAAGGTGTGGGGGGTTTCCCTCCGTTTGGGTATGTAGGTGGTGCTCATGGAACGGGCGGACCACGTGATAGAGGTCCTCGTAATATATCCCAAGTTCCCCTAAAGACAAACATTAAAACCAGAGCTCACCCCGAATTAATGATATTCAATCGCACCTCGCACGTAATGCTTTACGGCAACAGCGAAGCTGCCGATAAGACAGAAGCGTGAGGGAAAGACCTTAGGTTGACTCGATCCTTACTTACGCCTCAATGAGCTCGAGTGCAATCCGCTTTTCGCGCATCGACTGTCCAACCTCTTCACGAGGTATAGGAGAGTTCCCGTTGGGTTTGGTTATCCGGGGTGGAACGTGAATCCATGCTAGACGTGACATAGTGCGACTGGTCTTGATGATGTCAGACCATGCACAACGACCCCACCAGTATCTTTATTGAGCAGCTTTTGAGCAGCTCCTTAAATGAGACGAAAAGCTAACCTGTCATATCTGGTCCCGTATCGTCATCAAACCTTTCCTCGCTAGGAGTGAGAACACATACCCGCTTGAAACACGCAAGCTAATGACAAAGCCGATAACAACACCTAATGCAGGAAGACAGGCCATGAGAAAAGATTTAATGGTAACAATGAAAAGGTAGCATTCGCCCAATGTCCCGGTAATCCAAGGTAGTCATTGCGATGTGCGTGGTGTTGCCACCTTAAACCGCGACAGCCTTATGCTTACCAGCCCTTCATTGATACACGAATGATGGAGGAACTCCAAGTGGAGAGGGGAAGTCGTTTATAGAACTCACCAAGGAGGGTAAGTAATACATTCGGGATTCCAAGATCGACATTCGTTCTACGCGACACCACAACAATGACTATAGCATGTAACATAAGACAAATTTCTATCTTCACACTCGAGGACTCACTAGTGGCAAACACGGTGTGTAACAGGACAGCAGGCCATATCCTCCATACCTAGGCATGGGTACGTCAGTTGTATTACACTAAATAAATAACCTCCTGGATATATCTACTCACCACGGTGCCAAATCCAATGGTCGAGGCTGATGGCTCGCGCATAGGAAGATGGGAAAGGGAGATTTTACCAGATTTGTTGCTGGCAGGGAGCAAGCCATGGTTTCCTGATAATGAGCGACTATGTGTCGGATGCATAGCTAGCAGCAATCAACGAGAGCAGAGAGAGAGGCTTGTACGGATAGCTTCAAGGAGAGTTTAACTGGTTTTCACAATGAGAGACTTTGGTAAGAAGTAGCGAGGGAAAGCTTAAGAGTGCTCTCTGCTAGAGCTCGGCGGTCAGCGCGCAAAGGTCGGCGCGTCTTCTAAATTAAGAAATTCTCTCAGGCTGATTGCCGCTAAGCCTTATTAGTCGACAATCTATCTTTTCTCAGTACTCCAGTACTCGGGCCCTTGTAATGATTATCAAGCTTGGCAGTTATGCGATGCGACAGACTACCGATGTTATCATGGAACAGGACGATCGATGATGTTTCATTCGTTGATGAGTGATACCTGCATGTTCTCGGTGCAACGTAGAGTCCGAAAGTCTCCACGAACTCTACTTCGCCTAGACACTCATAGAACATTTCTCACTCAGGCCTGTCGTGGCAGACTGATCACACAAGCCTTGCGAACGATGTCGATCGTATCAATGTTACGCTACGGTGTCATCACGAAACTCCAAAGGTATATAGAGAACGTACCCAAGTTTGAAGGCCGGTTTGGTGCACTGGACGAAATAGGGAACCTAGAACCAGTACATTCAACAGCGGCGCGGTGAATGCTGTACTGTATTATATGCGGATGGATGGAAGAGGAAAAGGTCCGGATATAGAAGACCCTGAGCCAAGCGATGGGAGTCTCCGGTACTTTCCCCACACTCTTATTCATTTGAAGATGATTTGGTTGTTAACACCTATCCCAGAGTTTGGCAATGCAATGCATGCCTCGAAACAACTTTGTTGACAACTTATATTCATGATCGACCTACTGACTTCATATGGAAGAACTTGTGGTCCAAGAGATTTCTATGAACGGTCAAGGTCAAGTATGCGACGTCAAGTCTAATGACTTACTGTAACGCTCAATCCATGCGGTGCAAGTCTCTTGATATTTATGTCTAGCATCAGGCACGTTTCAAGTCCCTGGGAGCAGATCATCAAGTCGCCCTTGCCTCTCTGCTAACATGTAATCCATGAAATACTCTGTGTAAATAGAAGTAAGTGAATGACACATAATAGTCTCGGAGGCACTTAGCTTAGAACGGGGAAGGAAACATAGGTTTTGTCTTTACTAGAAATATTGTCATGGAAGATTTTTGTGGCGACAGCAGAAGCATGTGGTTGTTATCCTTACTAGCTCCAATACGTCCGACTTACTGCCACGAAACGACGTACACGATCTTCTGTTCCGGGGAGGGAAAGGGTCAAAATGGGTTGCGTGAATCAGTAGCCGGTTATTAAGGTGAATCACTCCGAGTTTACTGGGAGTTCTCGGGCCAGTATTTATGTCCTTGGTAGGCTCCCTGCTTCAAGTTCAAGGTCACTGGTATTAAGAAAATGACGAAACCACAATCTTACGTTGTCCAGCAAATCAGTTAGCCCCTTTAACGTCCCTTCGGTCTTGATCAGCGGGTCTTCCTCCCATTCTCGGTTTACCACGGCATTCTGTGACAGATCCTGCACATATGCTATGGGATAAATTACGGCGTCCTTGGCAGGATGATATAACCCTGCTTTAGTGTTTTATTGAAACTGATGTATAGCGTGATGGCAGGGGCCATTCATATGATAGCGCACAACCATGTACTTGGACGCTGGAGCCGGTTAGAGTGTGTGGGGCAATTGCGCCCGAAGCTTCACAGTGTCGGCACTCGTCCACGGCCCTATTTCGCTCTGGATCGTACCAAAGTCACTCGCTTTGTTCAACTCACAACTCACCATAGAAAAGCCTACAATATAGGTAATATATACCTGGAAAGCTGCGCAGCGGTTCTTTGAGGGAGGACGCTATGAGGGAGGACGCTATGTCTCGAGCTTGGTCGACGCCACTGGTTTTGCGGAATGTGCTTTGCGTGGGTTGCTCTCTGAGATCGAATGAGATCAGTGGGACAGTACTTGATTATTGACCGTGTTCCATGCATCCATGAACCAAATACAACCGCACCAGGACGATTCGGTGAAGGCCAATAACGCGTGTAGAAACGATGGTCTCGACAGCGGGCAGCGCAGTTTGTATATATTAATATTACACGTACTCCCCACGCGTAGTATTTTGACGATAGTATATATTGTAATGTTGGACATCGGGCGATATGTCTCAGTTAGTATAGAGGTTAGTATTCGCGCTTGTCACGCGCGAGACCGGGGTTCGATTCCCCGACTGAGAGTTAATTTTGCATCCTACATTTAGCAAAAATTCTTAGGCTGCGTCATGAAATACTTTATCCAGGTTTGCGGGCTTCTCTTTTGATCATTCCGCTGCGTGACGATACTTAGGTTTATGTAAGTATCTGCAGTGAGGCCAATGTTCGATTCACTTCAGTGGAGTTGGGAAAGAAGCATACAAGGATATTTTACGATAACAGTGTTCGGAACCTCACCCCAGCCAGGCCCATTAATAGATCGAGATATTCCTTCTAGATCTTGGTTCTCCTTTTATCCCTTCTCTTCCTCGCCCGAGTTTCGCATTCCTGACATAACTTAAAACTCGTAGTCTTATCCGATCCTCGAAAATCCATGTTGCAGAGCTGCTGGAGTCCACCGAGCGTATCGAACATCAGCCCCTCTTCGAGGAGATGACCCTGCACCAACGTCTTGAACCATGCACCGCTGGAGATATTATTGCCGTCTATCTTGCATACGGCAGGAACCATATGGATAACTGAATGCCATCCAGTTTGAAGACGTGCGCAACTGCGCGAGTTGGGAAAGATCGTCACATGAAAGCAGCGGAAACGAATGCACATCTGAGTATTCAACGGTTTGGTTATCAGGTATATCATCCTCCCACCCTCCCAAAGGTTGTTCAAAGCTCGGGTGGCGCGACAGCTCGCAGAATGAGTGTCGGAGTGCCTTGGGGACATCATATGCGCTCGCAAGCTCAATGCTTTCAGCAGCGTGGTCGCGATGTTCTCCAGTGACCGTTTCCAGCTGGGGTGGCCACATATCCTCAAATGCTTTTATAGCCCATCCGCGGAAGGACGGGAAATCCAGGTTTGTGGCAGCACGGAGAATGGACGCAAAAACATCGAATCTAGGTGGGGAATGGAATATGATCTGGAGGAACATCAGGTCATGAAAGAAGAGAGATGATAAGATAATTAACTAACATTACATCCTCTACAGCATGACACAGATGCTCAAAGTCCATAGTCTTTCCAGGGAATTTATACACAGGGTATTCATCGACTGTCTCCTGCACCTCTCTCCAATCTGGATTCGCGAGACATCTGCAAAGTACTTGGATAGTCGCACCAATTCAGAGCGGTGCAAGCGGAACAGTGTTCTCAATTGGAGAACGACTGAACCGTCAAGAGCCCAGAATTCGGGATGCCTGCGCCTCAGGCCCTGTCGTCGCTTTGAAGGTTGTGGGATTCCCCTGAGCTTGATGAGAGACGCCGCTTCTTTAGCTGTGAACCGGAATGCTATGGAACCGACCGGTGCGTAGTATTGGTCCGGTCTGTGTCTTCCGTTTCTTTTTCCATGGAGACATCCTCAGATTCTACACGTCGTTCAGGCTGAGAGGCACGCAGCTTGCGTCCTGCCTGTGTGGATGCGAGAAGTGCATGTAGGTCCGGAAGACTGGGTGTAGGAGATCGTGGCCGAGGCGCATCTTCTTCGGTCTCTAACCGGGTGGTTTCTAATCCTTTGCTCATTGCCTGCAGGTGCGCAAACTCATCAGGCTGATTGGTACTACTATCACCTGGAAGCCGGTTTGGGTCGGATGGTTGTCGCTCAGAATCGAGGCACGCGCTTTCGTTCCTGTCATGCTTTTGAGACTGATGGGGTGGTGTGCGTGGTTCTGTTTTCGAGAAGCGAGTCAATCGATGGAGAATCTGAGTGTTCGAGTTTGGACTCCGGACTGGCTGTCTTTCTCGCTAGTGACATCGTTTCCTGGGGGATACTGTGATTATACACACAACTGGTTTCGGCTTTCGAGACAATGCGCCAGAATTGGGGAAAGTCTCGTATAATGGATTGAGAATCACAACGCAATGCGTCACACTGAGTCTGCGATTATGACTTGGTCACGCAAATGTTGCTCGGCTGCTTATTTTGCACAACTATAGCTAGAATCATAGTGGGCATGTTTTTGAGGGTAAGGACTTATAACTGCCATACAACTCGTGTTTTTCTTTCTTTTTCTAAGATCGTGCCATTCCATACCATTTACATGCACATAAGAGCTGCAGCCTGTCAGGCATGAGATCTTGACTGCTGCTATTTCTCCAAAGATACAAGGTAACAAAGGCATTGAGTGGTGGTTGTAAGCATATATGCGATGATATGATGAGTTGTGGCAAATGTAGAATAAGGGTAATGCGACTCATGGGTCGCTTTTTATTATGCGAGGGACAGAGGTCACGCTGCTCAGAAACCGCCCATACCGCCCATGGCTCCCATGGCTCCCATGCCTCCTCCACCCATACCACCTGCTGGGGGTTGTTTCTCCTCGGCCTCGACAATACATGCTTCCGAAGTTGTCAGGAGGGATGCCACACCACTGGCATCGATGAGAGCCGTGCGGACGACCTTGAGTGGATCGACAATGCCCTTCTCGATAAGGTTTACATACTCGCTCTTGCCTGCATCGTACCCCCATTCGAATTGGTCACGATATCTGTCGAGAATAGCGCCGACTACCACGCTTCCTTCCTCACCAGCATTCTCGATGATAGTCCGCGCAGGACGGGAGAGCGCGCTTCGGATGATGCTCACGCCGAGCTGCTGGTCAAAATTCTCCGGCTTGAGATTTTCAAGAGCAACGACACTGGCCTTCAGGAGTGCAACACCACCGCCCGGAAGAATACCTTCCTCGACAGCTGCACGAGTGGCGTTCAATGCATCGTCGTAACGGTCTTTCTTCTCCCCCACCTCGACTTCTGAGGAGCCGCCGACCTTGATGACGGCGACACCCCCAGAGAGCTTAGCCAACCGCTCCTGTAGCTTCGTTTTATCATAGTCCGAGGTGGTACTGTCGGCGATAGCCCCGCGAATCTGCTCGCAACGTGCCGCAATGGAGTCCTTCGCACCCTCGCCGTTAAGGAAAATGGTATCCTCCTTGGTTATTGTGACAGAGCCAGTGGAACCAAGCAAGTCAGGGGTGGCACGCTCAAGCTTGATGTCAAGCTCGTCCGTGAAGACGGTACCACCCGTTAAGATTGCGAGGTCTCCGAGGATCGATTTCCGATTATCACCGAAGCCAGGAGCTTTCACCGCGGCAACCTGCAACTGCCCACGAAGCTTATTGAGAATGCATGCGGCGAGGGCCTCGCCATCAACATCCTCAGCAATGATGAGCAGTGGTCGGCGGGCCTGTGCAGCAGCTTCCAGAGAAGGTAAAATATCCTGGAGTAACGAAATTTTTTTCTCGGATAAGAGGACGAGAGGTTTTTCAAACTCGACACGCTGGGACTTGACGTCAGTGATGAAATACGGCGAGATGAAACCACGGTCGAAGCGCATCCCCTCTGTAATTTCAATCTCATCATCAATGGTTCGGCCCTCTTTGACAGTGATGACACCCTCCTTTCCAACTTTCTCCATAGCCTGGGCAATAAGCTCGCCGATATGGGCGTCGCCATTAGCAGAGATTGTGGCGACTTGTGCTATCTCGGCCGAAGTAGTAATACTGCGTTTGTTACTTTCAAGGAAGGCTATGACGCGGTCCACAGCGGCCTGACAGCCACGACGGAGGTCCATAGGATTGCAACCTGCGGCGACATTCTTCACACCCTCGGCATAGATAGCACGTGCGAGAACAGTCGCGGTCGTAGTTCCGTCTCCAGCAGTCTCGTTGGTCTTCTGCGCGACATCCTGCACTAGGCGTGCACCAAGGTTCTCAAATTTATCTTTCAGAGAGATAGCCTTGGCTACAGTGACACCATCTTTGGTGATCTTGGGGCCACCGAATGACTGCTCAATGATTACATTTCGCCCTTTGTTGAGCGTCAGTCGGGACCACAAGCTGTTTGATTCGGTACTCACCTTTAGGGCCCAGAGTGACACTGACAGCCTTTGCCAGGATGTCAACACCAGCGAGGATTGCTGCTCGACCATCGTTAGAAAATTTGATCTCCTTGTGAGCACCACGAGCGATCACAGTCTTCGCCTTGGGCGCAGAGATGGAGGCACGACGTAGTGCTACAGTGGAGCGCTTGGACAGGTGATGCATCAGTTGAACAGCAGACGCAACTAAGGAAGGAAAAGAGAGGAAGAGGATACAAGGAAGGTGAGGGAACACGGCAGAAATTTTCGACAGGGATCACATGATCCAGACGCCAGCCGTTGCGGAGTTTCAACTCACAGAATCAGAGAGTATTACAGAGCTCTAGTGCTTACATCCAACGATGATTATTTACTTAGTTGCGGTAATGTTTTCGTACCACTAATATCATGCCCAGTTACGCTACGCAGTACTCTGATGAGGATGCATACTAGCACCGAATATAGTTCTCTGAGATGTGTTGTTAGACGAGAATTTGTGCGGAGCGTGCACGGACCCACGGCTAGTGGATTCGATTGGCGGCCCAAGTCCATTGTGTCCCAAATATATATATACGGACAATCAATATTCTGGTACATTTGTTTATCCAACATACAACTAGAGCGTTGCTTGATTCTGGTCGGCATCACCGCGCGCGGGAGCATGCAGTGGAATCGTGGGCTTTCACACAAGCCTACACGAGCATGTTTTTTTTGACTTGGGGCGCGGGCGCGTTAAAAAGTTTGCGCATTTCGACCGCCATAACCCATAGTTTTTTCGAGCTAATTACTAAATCAGGAGATTTGAGAGCAGATACTGTACCATTACGACCAATAATTTGCGTGACGCGGAACTTCCACCGGGACATTAATGGCTCAAGCTTGCCTTGCTTAGGCTTGTATATAATTTTACGGCACCTTTTTTGCTATTGAGGATGGGGCGACAATAGGTCTGGAAGTCAAGGATAAGACCGAAAACATTGGAAAAAGAAAGCGAGAAGTCATGGAGAATGAGGAGAGCATGAGTAACTTAGAAAAAAAAGTGGGGAAAGGGGAGCAGACCGAGGCCGAAGATGGGCCGAGAGGCAGGGAGATGTGCAAAAGACAGCCTAACCAGCTTTACAACAATTCATTCTGGATGGTAAAGCGTGTAAAGCAGCTATTACACCCTATATATCTTACCGTGATGCAACCAACTGGCTGAGGGCTCAGAGGCCACCGTGATGCGTGACAAGCGCCCAAAACGGCTCGGCTCAAGGGACGGCGTGACGCGTGATTGAGCCATCGGTCGCAATGGTACAGTACGTCTCGAAATACGTGGCATATTCGGTCCGCCAGATCGCTTTTCACTGCAGGCCGGACGAGCCTTGAGAAAATGTCGCGCTGCAGTCGCAGCGCGACGGCTCAAAATGTAGATATAATTACTGTAATGGGTAAGTACTACTTCTGCATGCATCGTGCTGAGCGTTGACTTCCCATACTTAGCTAGTTGTGGCTGCAGCATGGTCGTGGGAGCCGTTCCCTGATGCGGCCGGACGGCAACCCGGCATTAAAACTCTTTTACTAGCGCATAAATACCAGCGCATAAGTATTTTCTAAATTCATTCCTGTCAGTTTATGCAGACTTCACGCTCCCATAGTATCCCCCTGCTCGTAAGATGTCCTAGTGAGTAAAGGCTGACCGTATTTTCTCACCCTCAGACCGACTCCTCAGCTAAAGACGTAGAAACGGACCTGACAAAACATGAGTTCGTATCTGAACTATCGTTAGCCAAGGAAGCGGAGATTGGGCCAAAGGCTGAGATCCATTATGGGAAAGAGCCTCCAGATGGCGGCTATGGGTGGGTCATTGTGGCGTGTTCATTCATGCTGTCTGGTAAGTTGTCTGATCGTTCCGGGGACGATCTGCCTCACTCACGTACACAGCGGTTACTTGGGGGTTTGAATTTCCGTCTCTCTGAGCAACGCGCCACTAACTTGGTACAGGAACAACACAACGTTCGGCATATTTTTGAGTTTCTACCGGAAGAATGCATGCATGTCGTCAGCATCTTTGATTCGCAAACAGTCGAATAACCTCTTTGGTCAGACTTTCCTGGAGCAACGGACATAGACTTCGCGTTCATTGGCGGCCTTTCCGTGTCCATCGCAATGATCTCTGCACCCTTTGTCAATTATCTATCCAAGCGATTCAACTTTAAGGTCCCGCTTGTTATCGGTCTCATCTTGCTAGTCATTTCCCAAGTACTCGCTGGTCTCAGCACCCGGATATCGGAATTGTTCCTCACGCAGGGAGTTATGTTTGGCATGGGGCTAGGCTTCGTAAGTCCTAAACCCTTCTGGAATGGCTCCTCAGAGGAATTTATCTGGGTACATAGTTATGGATACCGGCGCTCCCTCTCACTAACCAATGGTTCTCTAAGAAGCGTGCCCTTGCTGGGGTAAATTACTTGTTCACTACGGATCTCAACTTCTAATGCCTCAGCTTCATATCGCTAGGGTATATTTGCAGCAGGTATTATCTCGTTATACTTTTCCAGCTTCTGATAGATCATGCTCAACGGTACCATAGGCTCTGGCGCAGGGGCTCTTATTTTGTCGCTCACCACGCAGGTGATAATCCAGCGTTTGGGCCTCAAATGGGCGTTCTTCATCAACGCTTGTATATCTCTGGCGGTTCTAGTCCCCGTAATCTTGCTCCTGAAGAGTACGTGATTAGGTGTTTATTGTGAACACTCCCATCCACAGTAGCCACAATGTGGTCCCGATACATGCATTCCTCCGCACTCGTGGTTTCTCGTTCCATTTTTCTCTCGTATATGATATATTGGAATTTGTCGTATTTACTATCTGCTACAGGCAGAGTCCGCATGATCCAGGCCAAATTTGAACCGATCCAGTATCAGCTGCTTTGGCATCCTGGGTTCTTGTATGTTTGGCTCTGGGGATTCCTCATCAATCTCGGTTACATATTGGCGATCTACACACTTGCTACATACTCAACATCCGGCCTCGGTTTCACCCAAGCCCAGGGCTCGAGCCTGCAGGCGATTTTGGCTGCGGGGCAAATGGTGGGTCGTCCCATCGCAGGACTGGTTATGGATAGATTCGGAAGAATCAACGTGGCGACGATTGTAACCTTTATTTCCGGCGTGAGTTGTCTCGCCATCTGGATGTTTTCTAGGACGTATGGATTGCTTGCGTTCTTCGCAATTGTGCAGGGTAGGACTTTGCTGCACTCTGGATAGAGAACATTATAATCTGATGTCAATATTGTTCAGGCATGTTAGGTGGAATATTTTGGGGGGCGTCTGGACCTGTAACTACCGAAATCGTAGGGCTCACAGACCTTGGCTCCGCCCTGTCCATACTGTGGCTTACGGTCGCTATTCCTTGCACGTTCTCCGAGCCTATCGCCGTATGGTTTCTTAACTACTCCCAAAAACACCTCCATAAAGCCGGAGCAGACGCGTTCCTGATCTCAATCGGTTTTGCGGGAGCCGCCTTTATTGCTGCGTCTCTGACGTTACTCGGCGCGAAGCGATGGAAGCAAAAAAGTTGGAAACTCCTTGTCAAGACGTGATGCGGACCGGACATTTGGTTGAAGGCTCACGGACTTGTGTGCTTTTCCCGCAAGCCACGCATTAGAAACAAGGCGCACTTGTATAGCACAATTATTGACACGTCTAGGCGGATAGCCTGTGCAGTCCAAACAATTTGATCGGTGTTGCTGTGTTCCAAGACGCTCGACTGAGGCATTTCATCCCACCATGATTATAGGCACCACATGTGCTTCTATAATACGAGCACAACATTCTACAAATACAGGTCGCACTCTCAAAGTTGACTAACGGCATATAGACATATGCGTGCCTCACCAAGACAGTGGAGCGCGAAGATGCTCCACATGTAAAGAACCACGACAGAACCCAAAGTTTCCTACCAATTATAGGAAATACTCTGGCGGGGGCCGTTTCGCCGGTATGGATCGGATATCCTGCGCACAAGAAGCGAAGAGGCAAAGTGAGCACGATGAAATATCCCAAATATGGCGGAAGGCAGGCACAAGATCCTCGACCCACCCGCAAATCAATATGGTCAACAATACGAGTCGGGAAGATAATTATTACCGGAGCTCATATCCCATAGCACCATTAACAAAGCGGTGACGTCACGTAAATCTTACGAGTCTCCGGCAAAAACGGAGCGTGCCAGAAGCGCAGATTGTGGCCAAAGAATGAGAAAAGAAAAGAATAACTTACTATCGGTGCATGTGAAAATACCTTATACTCTTGTCGTAGATGCTCGTCCAGCTCCAATATCGACGCAACATTGCCACACCTTATGCAAAACAGTCATCCATATATATAGTATTGGCATCACATCACCCTGCGACACTCACCTGTAGCAGTAGTTAGGGGCACTCCACACCGTGACAATTGTCCGGTCGAACATGAGTTTGAAACCTTCCATAGCAAGCTGATGTGCACGGGCGATGAGATCGATGTCATTTTCATGTGCAAATTTTTTTGTGATATCCGCGCCGAAAAGAAACCCTGCCCCACGCGGCGACACTCCCCATCCCTTAATCTCTGAAAGGCGGTTATGAGAACGACAATGCCATAAGGGCGAATAGAAGGGATTAATTAGGCAGGAAGACGCGCACCGTCCGGGTCGGACCAAAGCAAATCACACATTGGCCCATCATGAGGGACTTCCTGCTTTCGATCTATACTACGAATCTGTCGCAAGAAAGCTTAGTACGTTTCAATGAGTTCCTTCACCATTTCAGTCCAGTATTTGAGACCATTACTTTGCCCGAGCACGAGCCAAAGTATGACGGATAGTATGTGCAGACTTACCTGGTCTACAGTTGTCAGGGTTGGGCTAAGACCTCCGTGGACACAAAAAACCCTGCCATCGACAACCGCACCCAGTGCGAGATAGTCGAATACTTCGCAACAATATCTCCACACATTTCCCGAGCCGTATTTACGTTGACATTCGTCGTAGAAACCATATACTACGGATGACACGATAAGAGCATGGACAGCTCGGGAAAGATATTCATCTGACCTTGTGTGATCTGTCTTGATTCGTGGTTGCCTCGAATTAGAGTGATGCGATCCGGATAACGGACCTTGAGGGCGAGGAGGAGGAGAAATGTCTCCACACTGAAATAGCCACGATCAACAAAGTCGCCTGCGTTATCATATGTGAGCTTTACTACCAAAAACATCCCATGCTGTAATTTACCCATGAATAGATAATTGGTATCGGGACAAGTGCCCCCCATTTTAAAAAGTTCTAACATATCGTAGAACTGGCCATGTATATCGCCGCAGATCTGCTCGCCGAAGTGTCAACGGTTCGCCAGAACATAGCCAGAGTCGTGGTTGCATTCAATTCCGAAAAATTTACGTACTGTTACTGGTGAATCCACATGCTGCACGTTTCCTTCCTCAATAAGCACCTCTCGTGCCTTCAGACACAGCTGTTTCACAGCTGGCTCAGAAATGGGTTCACATCGCATGAGTTGCTCAATCTTTTTCCACAGGAGACGTCATCACACCAGGAGGAAAGCCGAGGCCGCGAGAAGGAATATGCGAGATTCATTTGGTCAATCGGCGCGCAAGTGCACGAAACGCGTGAAGATGTACCGACTTGTCCAGCTGGCTCGCCATGGCGGCAATCTAGCCACTTCCTCCTTGCGTCGTGTCAGAGCTATACTCGCACTTGAGCACCGAGTTATAGGTACCATGGTCAAAAACATGATACGTACTTCTTGTAGCAAGCGTGCTGTGACTATCACCGTGACTGTCACTTTAGTTGCCGTGACTCAGCCAGTGGCGCGAACGACAGACCTGATAGTCGTAATCCCGACGTCCTGGATTCTCATCACGTCTATTCACCAGGCTTGACGTACTGACATGTTTCATATGGGGATGAAGGTACTTACCTAGATCGCCGACGTCTGCTGAGCTGAGGATTCTCCAACATTGGGTTCTGTCCGTAACCCTTGTCAGCCAGCTGCAGACCTCTGAAACCTAAAGCCATTCTTTTCCTCGTATCTGTTTCGAGTGACCCTGCGCTGACTGGCTATATCGGCTTGTTTTCTGCTCCTTCTGGACACCAAAATGGCCGCAGGTCTTCTAATTCAGTATTCTATGCTCAATTTCCTGATTTCCATCTCACAGCTAGGCTAACGTTTACCCAGGCCAGTTCTGATGACACCATCATGTACTGTGCTTATTAGACGCGCAGATATGCTCAAAGTTTGACCGCAAGTGCCTCAATCCGTTCAGACGATGATTGGTTGTCCTTGCTTCTCCAAGCCGGTCCGTGTGAGTCTATGATTTGCAGTGCTTCCGCTGAGATTTATTTCACGCCTATTTCAGTGATTGAATGTGTAATGTCTTTCCTTCTATCAGATCAATAAAGCCATCAAGTTCCCAAGATGTACTTGGAATGTTGCCTAGCTGATAAGCTTTTGGAATGGATTCTGCATTCGTTTACACCTCCTTATGGTATTTGGGCGTGAGGAGGTGTGTTCAGCTGCTATGACGCTCAATCTCCGGTGGCTTCTGTGGCTCACGATCTGATTTCAAATGATACACGAATTGTGCTACCAAACGCCGCTCGGGGTTTGCCCCAAGTTGTTCTCCCAACATGTGCCCTCCTGAGCCGACTCAACTTCTCTGATTGCCGCAGTTGACGTCGAGGAATTGAGCTTTCCCGCGACCATGTGCCCTCCACGCGTTAATACCCTGTCAGCCTTGGCAATCGAGGCGTGACCTGCACCCTCGGCTTCAGGCAGAGAAGTAGGAAGAAACAAACAGGTTCTTCTTTGTGTCTTTGGCGCGCCGCAATATCGTCCAACCGTATCGGCTACTATTCACATACTGCCACAGCCGTGATCCGCCTCCTCGTCTCTGAGCGTGTTCGCGTACGTCGAAGCTGCTTCTTCTAGAGATAACCTATTAAAACAATATTTTCCGCCTTGGATCATTGAAAGGTTCGTGCCTGAACGATTATGGAAACGCGCGTTCCTCGGTTGGTGTGGTATCTGTAGGTGCATTGGCGTTTAGAACCTATTTAGACCCATTCAACCCTTTCCCAGATGAGGATGAGGACTCGTCAAACTTGTTGAAGCTCACCGGCGTCATGGCCGTCTAAACTTGCAAGCCTTGTATTATATTCGAGTCAGCCATTGATACCACATACTTCGCATCATAAATACTATGCCACGCGACATCGCAAGCGCTTGGGACCGGCGAGGCTAGCCAATAAAACGCCTTCCTGTTCCTCACGGGATCCCATCTTGTGGTGACACAATGCATGCGATCAGTGAGCGTGCATCTGTGCTTCGATAATTCGTACATGTTTCATGTTACTTTGTTCGTGGTGCTGTCCCGTGGACATCACTAACAAGAGAGATGGGGTATCTACATATGGGGGATATCTGATCGCCTCCGCAGCTCCTTGGCGTTTACGCACGAAAACCATAGCAGTGCAGGATTACAGTGACATCACTCAGATCAACTGTAGTGAAACCACTCATACTCGCTCTGGCACTACGAAGCTGTGCATTGCCACCCTTCCGGTGTTGATTTCGTCTTGCTTTGGGCGAGTGCCTGGAATTCACGCTAGACTCCTAGACGGCCGACAATAGAGTTTAGATCCGCAGAATCAAGGACCGAGGCCGCCATTGCGACCGCTTCTTATGGAACTACTGTACTACTACCATAGCATCCGTGCCCTCTGGGACTGTCTGATCGTATCATATATACTATGAGCCAGAACGCCAACTTGAAATCCCACATGGCGCACGCCAAAAACGTAAAATGGATTATTTATAATAAAATAAAATAATATAATATAAAATAAAAATTGAAACCGCAAGGCACTAGGGACGGGAATGCATGCTTCCACCTTGTGGACATCTGGAATGTAGCTTTCTCTGAATGACTGAATTCTGGAGTCTTGGTGTGTTTTGTATTCTGATCTCTGCTACTATGAATCTGCTTGTGAATGACAGGTCCTGTCCTGGCCTGTAAGTTGGGACTATCTTATGGGGCTAACTACGTTTGGGCTTGGATTTTTGGAGGGTCCTGACAATCCTTCCAAGAGTCTCTTATGCTGTAAGGGCAACCCTTGTAGCTTGTGGAATATCACACAGAGCTGGTAGAGGAGGGATCTGAAGGTCACATAAATCACCAGCTAAATAGAAGAAGGGAGTTGGGGGCTAACCTAGTAGAGGGGGAATCTGGAGAGAAAAGATTGAGGATCCCCCCCCACCTGCAAAGTGTTTATATATGTTACAGCCACCTACTTATCAATCACCACAGCAGGGGATTGTGAGGTGAACCCCTGCTTTCCTTTGCCCTGAATGCTCTCATGGTGCTCTGAAGTCCTGCAAAGTCCTTAATCATTCTGCAAACAGGTTTAGCTTTGCACACCCTGTTTGCCACCATCACCTCCACTCCATATGTTTCACTTTTTTATTCTTGTCCCTCATTGTTCCAAACTCTCACAGAGTTGTTCCTGACTTACTCACCCACTTCTCATCTTCATTGACACATTTACTTATGTCATCCAGTGTTTGGGGAGGTTGCCTAAGCCATATGGTTGTTATCACCCCTGAAGTGAGGCACAAAATGTCCCTGAAATGGTTCCAGAAACTAGAGTGGAGGGGGAGTTAGGGGAGGAGGTCCAGTATGAATGAGTCTGGGATCAGAACTGACAATAAAGCGAGAACTCAGAGAACAACCAGAAACCTGTTTTTCTGACAAGGGCATGCAATCTGATACAGTTTCTATAGTACCATGTACATACATGACTTAAATTACAAGACTATTATACAATTGTAGTAGGATCGGGACTTATCTAGCGATGCAGCTCTGCTTTGTCACGGACGCTTCGTAACGGGTAAGCTCGGTGCGCCACGGACACGGACGCTCCGTGACCGACGCTTCGATTCGCGATCGCTTTTTGCTTCTCGCCACGTTTCCAGCCCGGCCACGCTTCCAGACCAAGGCCTCAGATCAAGCACTCGCAATCTCCAGTCGCTAATGAAGTCGATTAGTCGATCTGGGCCGATCGTGAGCACGAGGATTGCCAATTCGCAGTTCCGCTCATGGTGAGTTATCTCCGTGTTCCTTTGCCTCCCCGGCGTCGCCGCGGATGCGGAGTTGTCTCTGTCGCTACGCATATGATTTCAGCTTAGCTAGCCTTGTTTTTTTTTTTTCTTCACTTTTCATATTGGCATCATGGTCCCCCGATCTCCCCCTCGCCACATATTCTACCGCCTCTTCAGATCCATCTCACCCGCCGCATCACGTCCACAATTTATAATAAACCCCCGGCGACCACTGAGCCACGAATCACAGACGACGAGGCCTCCGCGCTGCGCTGCGGTCGTTTTGCCACTGCTTACTGGCCACTGATCCTGTTACCATTTTAGCGTTTGGAATTCTGATGCCTGGCGTCCCCGTGGCTGGCTTGCCCAGGTACGTGCGGCGGCGTGCCCATTGGTCTGATAAGTATTTGCTAGTACGCGTCCTGTACGCCGTTGTGCGCTCCGGATGCGGCATGCAGGTCGTGCGCCCTGCCGCGCGCAGCTGCAGATCCTAATGCGGGTGCGCGCCGGCGGGCGCGCGGGCGCGGGGTCGACAGGGGGACATACCTGTGGCTGCGCCTGTCACTCGGTACGCGCTCTGCCCCTAGAGGGGCCCCGTGGGGTCGCCCGGCACGTCCGGTACACACTCGGTACGTCGATTTATCGTTGATAATTAGGCTGGCATGTGTTACTGCGAGCTGGAGGTCGCCCTCCACCGAGCGGTGGGATCGTGTGGTTAGCAGTTGCCCGGGCTCTTGGGGTCGTGAAGGGGCACGCGGGCTGGAGGTGGGAGTGTGCCGTGTGACGAGGTGGGGTGGGAGTGTGCCGTGTGACGAGCTGGGGGTGGGAGGTGTGCCGCGTGCGGTGGCATCGTGCCTGGGGACGGCTGCGCGCTGGCGCTGGGCGTGCGAGTCAGGCTGGAGGTGCTGCGTTGACGTGAATTGGAACCGAGGGCTGAGGGGTGGTGTGGTTTAAGTGGTGGCCTCGCCTTCGAAGTCGAAGGCTGCACGACGGGTTCGCTACACCTGGCATGTGTCGTGCTTCCCTCTATTCTCTCTCCCTCTTCTCTCCTTCCCACTCCCCCGCCTCTCGCTTGTCCCCTCGCTCCTGCAGCCCTCCTCTTTCTCCCCGCCCGGTCTCCATCCATCCGGAGAAGGGTTGGGCGGGATGGAGGAGGTCATGTGGGACCCAGAGGGCGCACGAAACGAGGGTGGGGTCATAGGTATCCGTGTGGGGCCTCGGCACGTGTCTGTCTGCCCCGGTCCTTCCTCTTCCTCCCCCTTCCCCCCTCCTTCCTCCTTCCCACACTGATGCCTCCCTTTTGCCAGCTGTCCCCGCATGCCGCCCGACGCGACCCGCCACTCCTCCGCGCACGTT